>JBAMBJ010001544.1:0-207708 GCA_037043495.1 Drosophila recens
GTGAGAAGAATAAGCTTGAGTAATTTCATATTTATATTTTACATTTTATTTTATGTTATGCAAGCAATAAATCATTTCAAAAATAAATTTTGCAAAATCGGTGAGATTAATACGATTAATTTTTGACATTGATTTTAAAACTCGCTACTTAAGGTGTGCAAGAGCTTAAGATTTGCGAAAATGTTATGCTTAAGATTTGTTTTATGAAAAGCTATTTCTTTTTACCAGTCAAATAAAAATAAAAAAAAAAGATTTGTTTGTTATATGAGCATTATTTTTTATTAAAAATCTAGCACAAATTTGGTTCTGACTATTATAAAAATATTTTTTTTTAGTTCAGCTTTTTAGTTTTAATATTTAAAAAAAAATTTTTAATTTTTAATGGTTTAATTGTGTTTTTTATATTCGACTTGCTTATGAAAAAAAAGTTGTAGCTTATTTTACCATTAGAAAGTACAAGAACTTAAAAAAAAAACCTCAATAACAATCAATGGTCATCATTCCCAAAAAATCCATTAAAAATTAATTTTTTGAAATAAACTATAAGTTGCCACCCTTACCTTTCTTGTCGCACCCTGCCATAACTTAGGGGTGATAATAAGGGTTGCATGACCGCTAATTGTCGCACTTTAAATTCCACATTTGCAACAAAACGAACCGTGTCCCAGATGGCACTCTAAATGAGGAAAAGATCTCTGGGCATATCCGTGTTGTGCACTGACAATTGGAAAATCCCTGGGGCATGTCAGATGGCGGCAAGTGAAAGTGCGGCACAAACAAAGTAAAGATGCCCCACGGCGATTGAGTTTTGATGCAACACATAAATACGAATACGAGTAAGAGTAAAAGTACGAGTATGATTATGAGTACTCGTATCATTCACGTGCTCAAACAATATCTAATTGAATCAATCGGTCGAGTTGTGGGTCGTTTTTTGTGAGGTAAGGAAATGTGGCATGGATTGATGCTAATGACACCAACTGTTGTCATTGGGTTGTCCGGGCCATTAAAAAGATGAAAACAAAGGATAAAGGCGGCCATCATTAGGCCAAAAGCTCGAGCTGGTAATGTGCCGTTGGTCGGCTTTTTATGTTTGGCACAAATAACTGACCGCCGAGAACAACATGGAAATACAATTAACGCGTTAATGTCGAGCTCAAATGACCAGCGAGTTGTTTGTGGCTGTGGCTGTGACACTTGCTCTTGTTGTTGTTGTTTGTGCCACATCAAATGTGCGTTTTACTTGCAACAAAATGTTGCCTAACCAATTCGATATGCTCTGTGTCTCTTTTTGTTGACGCAAAAACCGCGACAATGCAACAACAACAACAACACGAACACACAAGCTCACACACACACAGACAGGCTGAAGTGCAAACCGTTACATACTTATTTAATTAGCAAGTTGTGTTAATGTCTAAAACAACAACAACGACAACGACAACCATAACAACAACAACAACAACAACATGGCGTCGAAAGGTCTTCTCGTTATTTTATTCGCTAATTGCTTTGCAACCTGTGGAGCTCAAATATTAAAAGCAACTACAGCAGTTACCTCCCTCTCCCCTCTCCCCTTTCCCCGTTCACCCCCTTGCCACTACTGTGTGTGTGGCAAATTGTTTGACTCTGTTTCATGTTGCAATTGCGCGTGTCTAACTGTCCCGTTATGTGTTGCCACGGGGACGGGGGAGGGGCAGAAGTCATAACAGAATTATACGTTAACACAGCGTACATAGATGTGGTTTGCTGCATGCCACCATGCCACCTACCCGCTTCCCCCTCTACCTACTCCTTGCCCCTTTCACGCTACCCGTGCTCGCAAATTGCAAGTGTCTGTAAGGGGGGCGACGGCGGTCTGTACAGAGGGGGCGTGGCAGCTGTAAAGCCACATCAACAGCATTGCATCGCCTGGCGCTGTGATTTTCTAATTAGGCAAAGTTCGCAGACCATTTGGTGGCCGACAGTGCAACAATTTACGCTTGCCACAGGTCGCCAGCTCCACCTGCCACCACCTGAGGCACCGGAGCTTAAATGAGCTAAGTACACAGAAACAAAATCATGCTGAAATTCAAGTTTAAAATACTTGATTTTAGCATGTACTATTTTCTAAGTATTCAGATATATTGTTACAATTTGCGGATTAAATGGCAACAACTCAGCATTAAAATAGTCAAAATAAACTTAAAAAATTTGGTTTAAATTATAAAAATTGTATAGAGTCCCGATAATCAAAATATTTGCGAAAAAGGAATTTAAAAATACTACTTTAATCAAGTATTTCGTACTCGAACTATCCGCACCCGAGATAACCTAAGCTTAGACACCGCTTAGAATTGATTTTAATCCTGATTTTTTTCAGTGCATACGTATTACGTATACGTGTTTGTATGGGCCACGAAATTAACATAGAAATATGTAATTTCCGCAATGACAAACGCTGACGACAGGCAGCTTTATGACTCGACTGGATTTTTCATTCGGACTTGGGAGCTGAGTTTTCTGCCTACTTATAAAAATATTACACTGCCCACCACAAAATGGTGTATAATAAATTCAAGGAGCTCTCTTAAAAGAGGGAGAGAGAGAGAGGGAACAAAAAATGGCAATATGAATGTGAGACGGGGACAAGACAAAAGCCAAGGCTCAGATAGACCAACAATGCGTATAAGTAAATGCCGCGTGTGTATGGGTGTGTGTGTGGCCACAGCATGAGTGCTCTAGTGTGTGTGTGTGTGTGTGTGCTGTGAGTGTGCGTATGAGCCTCAGTAATCTCTGGTGACTGCTTGGCCAAAAAGAAGAAGAAACAGAAGAAATTGCGTTGAGTTGTAAATGCCACGCAGGGATTCACGTTTTCATTACGTTTGTTAAAATGAAGCGGCAGATGAGGTAGAGCCAAAAGAATAAGGGGAAGAAGAAGCAAAAGAAGCTGCCCAACTGCCCCAACTGTGTGTGTGTGTGTTTGTGTGTGTGTATGAGTAAATTGCTGTTCACATTTGCCTCGCGCTTTTCGTGCGTAATTTATGCGCTTATTGTCTTTTGGCCTGGCCTTCAGTTTCCCCCCCTGACCTGTTCTCAGTTCCCAGTTCCCTTGGAACGCCTCCTGTCGCGTTGGATTCACTTTAGTGGGTTTCACCTTTCGCATTGTGTGAGTGTGAGTGGGTGGTGTATGTGTGTGTGGGTGTGTGTGTGCGGCTGTTCTCCTTTCATGCTGGTAATTTTTCATAAATGTCGACCGTTCTCGACTCGACTCGCTTTGATCCTTGGCGACACTTTAACTGCGAGTCGGAGCCTCCAGCGCAGCTGCAACCAACGACGACGACGACGGCGACGACGACGACGGCATTGGCTACCCGTTCAAGCATTTACCGCCCACACTGAAATTAAATTTAATCGCTCTGGAACTTTGGCGCCTACACCGCAAAAAATATACGGCTATATACGGATATATATAGACTTTCTTAAATTCAATTTTTACGCTTCTTTACCGCAAATATTTTGATTATCACAGCTTTTTCAGAGTTTTTTCTGTGTACTTAATCAAATATTTAATGCTTTTCTTTGCCATTTTATCCGCATTTTGTTTTAATTCATACTAAAAAACTGCATGCTAAAATCAAGAATTAAAAACTTGAATTTTATACTGATTTTTGTTCTCTGTGTACAAGCAGAGAGTGCCACGCCCCCTCCCCTCTCCCACCTCTCGCAGTTCCCCTTCACTCGAGAGGGTAATAAAAAGTCCCAAGTTCTTGCCGTTGCTGCTTGTTAATGTGGCACTTGTGCTCTGCAGTTGTTGTTGTTGTTGTTGTTGCTCGTGTTGTTGTTGTTGTTGCTCGTGTTGTTGTTGTTGCTGGCTAAGTGGCAACTTCATCATCGCGGACAGCGCGCTTCAAGTTTCAATCTCAAGCTGCCATAATTGTATTCAACAAGCTGTTGTCGCTTCAGATTCTTTCCTCTCTCTCTCCCTCTACCTCTCTCTCTCTCTCTCTCTCTCTCTCACTCTCTCTCTTGACTGCTCACTCACCTGACTAGTATATCCATGCATATATTTTGTATTTTTCATTTTAACCTCGTTGAATGTGTGCTCGGTCGAGTTGCCGTCCCCCCTCCATCTCCTTTTCTTCCCTCCCCCTCCCAAATAGCGAGCTTGGTTTTTATGCAGATTACAAAAATTTATTAGCCGACTTTCTTCATTTTGTGGCGCTTGTCTCTACACGTTGCAGATATTATTTTAATGTACTTGAGTTTTAATTCGCTCTCTTATGATTTATAGCACATAGCACTCGTATCTCAAATCGCGTTTTATGAGCTCTTAGATATCCATAAGCCGACATTCTGCTTGCCACACTTTAAAGCACCTCAACTTGCAACATGAGTATCTACATATATTCGAAATGAAATTGGGACACAGCTAAGAGTCGCAACTATCTCATGTGTCATCAATTTCAAACTCGACCTGCTCGATTATTGTGCCTCGTTATGAGGACAGGCAGATGGAGAGGAAGAGATAGTAAGAGAGAGCGAGAGAGAGAGAGAGAGAGTGAGAGAGTGAGAGAGGAAAGGGCCGGGATACAAGCCCGAAATCTGTTCATTGATTTGGCTTGAATGGCAATAATTACATGGTTACATGAGCCCCATTTCCGTAGCATAACTCACAGCGTTGCATGCAACATGTTGTCAATGCCCCCCTCCCGCCACCCACTCACAGACACCCACATTGACAACTGGCCGACACATGATGTTAACAATAGTCAAGTTAGCCTGTCGTAAGGTTGGCTTTTTGAACACTTGATGAGATGTTAAGATTATGTTAATGAGTTCATTAAATCACATGAAACAAGCAGACAACCTAATACAACAACTCCCCATTCCAGGGTATAATATCTAAATATCTCTATCTCTATCTATCATTCTCTCTCTCTCTCTCTCTCTCTGTATCTGCCTTTTGTATTGACAGCTGCTAAATGACTCGACTCGACAGTTGTGTTTGTTCCCGGTTGTCTCTTTCTCTGTTTGTGTGTGTGTGTGGTATGTGCTTGTGTGTGTATTTCCGTGATGATGTAACTTCATTTTTGTATCGATGATGGGTAATTAGCTAATTGGAAATCACAACACATGTCGTTAATAATGAGCACAAAATGATTCCAACTCTTGTTAGGTTTTGCGCTCATAAGTATGCTACAAAAAATATGCCAGTATACAATATATGGACATAAATACGTTGCGAAGTTTAGCTAAGATCTATAAAAGCATTGATTTATTTTTGCATTATTTTCAGGTCGAAATTTCGCAAAAAAAAATAAGAGTTTTTAAAAAAATCAAACTTGAATACCTAGATGAACAGGAAAATTACCGAAATAGTACTACTTTTGAAAGGGGTATCCTGGTAAAACTATGTATGTAATTATATTTAAAAATTTTAATTTAAAAATATGTATAGTAAAAATGGGAAATATGATTTAAATTTAACTAAGCTGATCAAAAAATAAAAGCAATAAATGAGCTTTTCAATTATGAGCTATAGTATAAATATAATTTAAATTTTAATATAATTTAATTTGTATTATGATTTTAAAATTTTTGTCGACTGATTTTAATTGAAATAAAATAAATTAAAATATAATATTCTTATAATTCACTCTTTCGATTAATCGAATCATTCAAACCTTTTGCCAAAGAACAATGTTGAACAGTACGTTATTGAAAAACCAATTATCCTTGGATGCGATTGTGTTGCATTAGCTAGACTTCTAGCTGCACAGGTTCTTCCTATTCCCCTTCTCTCTTCAACTCTCTATCCCTCTTCCCTCCCTCTCACTCTCTCTCCCGCTGATTTTCTCGCTCTGACGCTGACATAGTTCCAACGCAAAACTGATCGATTTGTATATTTGTCAAACTGATTTATCGAGTGTTTCGATTTGATGGCCTGGAAATGTCTGTCCACACTTGCATTCACACACACACACACGCACACATATTTCACCTGTACAATGCAAAACAAGCCAAGCAAGACACAGAGAGAGAGAGAGAGAGAGAGGGAGAGAGAAAGAGGTAATCAAACAGACACGAATGCACCCGCACACAGTAATGATATGCAAATAGTATGCGCTTTTCAGTGCCATGCGTACATCTGTGTGTGTGTGCGTGTGTGTATAGGTGTGTGTGTGCCTCACTCTGTTTGCCGTCACCGAAATCCTCACCCACAAAATCCCCATTTCAATCTCAGCTGAGTCGCACTGAGCTGCCGCCAGTCAGACAGTCAGGCAGCCAGACATTCAACCAGGCTGAAAGGGAAGCCCCAAATGCAGGCGAGGCAGGCAGAGGAGAGAGGAGAGCAGGAGAGAGGTGCATGCATCCCTTTTCAGAACGAGTTGTAGGCGCATTAAGTGCATATTCCATGCTGATTCCATGGCTATGTAAAACTCGGGATAATCAAAGTCATTATTGTGGTTGAAGCTCTCAATGCAGTTGGAGTTGTCAGAGGCAGGTTTAGTTTGAATTAAAGCCAAAGACTCGTACACGGAAAATAGTATTCGGTATTCCGGATAGATGTCAGAAGTTTGAAAGTCCTGGGTTTTTTTAACCAAGTACGAATAACACGGGGTAAGACGATACTTTATTTCATTTTCTGCTAATATTTTAATTATCCGGTCTCTTTAAGAATTTCTTTTGTTAATTTAATTTATTTTAGTTTAATTGCTTGAACAATATTATTCTGAATACATACTTAAAAAATGCATGCTAAAATAAAAAATTTTTTATTTCAATTTTATAATGATATTTTTTCAGTGTACAATTGCCATGGAATGCGCATCTCAATTCGCTCAATGAATGCAACGATACACGAACATTTTCTGGCTAATCAAATGCAATTTGTTCCGCTAGCTGAGAGTGATTTGAGCAATAGAGAGGGAGAGAGAGAGAGAGAGCGCAGAAAGTGAAAGAGAGCAATATAGTTGACCCAAATGGCAGCCAAGCGAAGCTGATTAAAGTGAGAATCGTTTTCAAAAATAAAAATGTGGCTGCTTATCATATTTTACACATTTTTTTAACCGTTTCGAGTCGCCGTCAGTTGCCGTTACAGATTTGTTAGTTGGCACGTTGTGAGGTCAATTTTAAATTATACACTTCCGCTTCCGTGCTCCGATTTTCGCTCGATTGAAGCTGACTGGCCATGGACCTTGTTTTCTTCAGCTTCTTCTTCTTCATCCGTCCATCTTCCTATCGTTTGTGCTGTGTAAATATTGAAATCGATTCAGTTTTCACAAGCCGCTTCTCTGCCCCACTGCACCACCGCACCACTGACCAGGTGCTTCTGCTTCTGCTTCCTGCTTCTGGCTGCAGCCCGTCTAGAGAGCTGTGTTCCCTTCTCTCTGCTCTCTTTTCTCTCTCTCTGACCGGGGCGAGCTTTGTGGTTTCGCCTTTGCTTGTTATGCTTCATGTTTGTGCCAAGTTGTTGTCGACGTTGCCCCACTGCGATGGTTGCTGATGGTGGTGTTGCCTGTTTATGCAAGTGGATTACGGTGTTTGGTTCTGATTATAAATCATCTTTATAATCCGTAAATCGTGTTTGCTTAACATAATGGAATAAATTTATTTTATTTATTGCAGCTGTAAGTTTTAATAAGATTTCTACGACTTGTCGTCGTCATCGTCACTTCCTCTATCTCTATCTCTATTTAACTCTACTCTCTCGCTCTCTTTCTCTAGACCATTTAACTTTATGCTGCCTACTTCTCGCCTTTAGTTGACTCGGTTTAAGTTGAAGTGCACTTTAAGGCGCCAGAGTCCTTCGTTGGCTGTTTGCCTTACTGACTCCGTTTTGCAATTATTGTAAATTGCTTGGTGTCACTTACACACTTTCCCACGCATTTCCCCAATTCGCTTTTCCCCATCACCATCAGTTTCAGCTCCCTCGGGACTCTCCTCTCTCTTCGTCCTCTTTATTCTGTCCTCTGCATTGTCACTTGCTTATCGCTGGCCTCTTCAAGTGCCCGCAAAATGGCTTTTGAGCTGCTTCGGTGCAGCTCATTAAACGCATGCCACAATTTCCAAAAAGGGGGCGTGGCTTGCAGTGGCATGCAGTTGCCTGCAACGCTGTGGCAGGTGAAAAACACTTCAGCACAGTCAAGGCCAAGATATTTATTCTTTATACTCTCGCACTCTGCCGTGCAATATATTACACTTTAACGCCATTTAGGCGCATTTTAAAATGATAATGTGGACGTCTTGCAGATAAATAATGCAACGTCTCCCAACCAAACCCGTCAGACACCTCGAATGCCAAGGAATATGGCTTATACAAGTCTACCGACGATACTCGCACTCCAACCAAACTTGGCATAAAAATACAAATTTATTGCTACGCAAAGGATTTACTTTACTTTGGGAAAACCTCAGGCCTTCTCCTCGTAAGTCTCTCATGAAATATGATGACGTCTGAGACGACGGAAGAAACTCGTGTGAGCCGTGTTAAGCTTAAATTCTGCAGACAGTTCCGAGTTTTATCCAAAATTAATTCTCGCCACAGTTAAAGTTCGGTAATCTCCAAATTTTTTAAATTGAGTACGAAATTTCAATTCCTTCTCCGCAAATATAGTGATTACCGGTGCTTTCTATGAAAACTTGTGATGAAATCAAATGCTTAAGGCTTTTTTACTATTTTAATGCTGATTGGTTGCCATTTAATCTGAATATTATTATAGTTTGCCAATAATATCCTGAATACATGCTGTAAAAAACTCTAAACTTGAGTTGTAGAATGATTTTTATTCTGTGCAGTCAGTCAACTCGACTTTCACCTAACCGCAAAATTATCCTAATTTACTAGCAGGCAATTACGAATGCACTCATTTGCACTCATACTCATATGCTTGCACTCGAACTGATTCGCAAGAACTCTGGGCAAACATAGGCCGTTTGTTAGAACGCTTAATAGCAGCTCAAAATGCTGACGATGATTGTTTTAGCCAAGCAATGCAGCCAGAAGTCGACTAGAAGATACTCTGTATTCAGCTACATCAAATTTGTAGCTACCACTGTTAATGCGAATAAATATTAAATATATGCGGATTAAGCAAACGAGTGTTTTCCTAAGCTTTCACAGTTTGAAATACCTTTTTGGGGGCACGTCATAAGTACAGGGTATAAGCAGGCCAATGCGAGCAGGGCACAAAAATATTTGAGCTAACTTTTTGTTGGGGGCTCAGTGCGGTGAAGAGGGCAATTTATGGATGTGTATTTGTCTGGATAGAATTTGGATTTAGAGCACAATTTACCAGCAAATTAAAGCGCACTTTCACACACCGAAGCACACACACACACACACACACATGCATGCTACTCCCACATGATCCAAAGTGTTTACTTGTGTGTGTGTTTGTTGAAGCGATTGCCTTTATGAGTATACCCTGTACTAAAAATTAACAACGGTTTGTATTTTAATTGCCTGAATACACTTCAAACTTAATTTAATTTAACTTTTATGTATTTTCAGTTGCAAATTTATGTTCCCTTTAAAAATCTAATAAATAAAAATTGGTAACTGGTAATAGAAGAAAAAAATTAAGTACCCTAGACCAGAATATCAAAGTCTGGCTCCTTTAATCAGAATGCTCTGTTTTGTTTTAGACACATTTGAGTATTATGATTATGAAAATTGTTGAGTGCTTGCTTGATAATAATGTTGACTGAAACAGTATAGGGTATCCCGCATTAATAACCTCTCGACCAGCTTAACCGTTGACGTTGTTTTCTCTTTTTTTTTTTTGCTAGCTGGCAAATTGAAAAAGTTTTTTGGCCTGCCGCTAAAAGTTAAGTTGTGTTTCTGTGCAATTTATTGAGAGACTAGGAGCACATTGACGCATATTGAAGGGTCCCCGAGTGGTTCGCATTTGTGCACTGATTTATATGTCGCTTAACTGCAACGCACCACTCGAATTTATGTGCCCCACAAAATGGGGCTGAGTCGTTATGCTGTAATTTAATATTTGCACTCTGTGCATGCCAAACTAATTATAAAGTATTTAATATCCGTAAACATGGCCAGAAACAAACTCTAATATTGTCCCAGCGAACTAATGCAAATGCCCCAAAAAAAGTTTGTCCTTTACTCGTTCTATACTGTTTAATATACCTCTCTCTTTCTTTCTCTCTGTCTGTCTTTCTCTCTGTTTGCCTGTAAGCTGCCTTCCATTGTAACCCTTTATAGTATTTTGGCAAGTGTTGCCAAAAATCCTTTGTCCCGTGTCGCCTTTTTTGCATCCTCATTAGAATCATTGAAGTTGCATGTTGCACATTGTGTGTTGCTCATTTCTCATCGGAAACTCTTTGTTTGTGTCTGACCAACTTTCGGAACTCAAAGTTTGCACTGCTCGTTGGGCAGTTAACGGCTTTTCGCACCAACTGACAGCCATGTTTGTTCTGGCCAGAACTATAAGTAGCATTGTAGTTGTGATAATTCTACTTATACAAACAATTTCTTGGTAGAACACACTTTGTCCAAAGTACTCGTAAACCCACTTAAAAACTAATCAAGCTCTTCCAGCTCGTCACTTTCATCGGAAATATATATTGTATATTCATATAATTTATTGAATGTTTTGTACAAATAATTTATATTTTATTTTATACGGCTTTAAAGTTTATGTAGAGATTCCTTACCTAATTTTAAAACATGTGAACAAAAATTGTCATTCAAAAATTATACTTTCATTATATGAATTTTTATTTAAAATTTAGCTAGCACACTTTATTGTTTAGTAATGCAAATATGATTTAAAATTCTATTATCTATAACTTTAGCTCAGCTACTTTTTCATAAAGTTGCAATAAATTGAGTGCTGATTTTACCAGTTAAGTGGTAATTATGGCCAGCCGCCAGCTAGCAACAAAACAGGTCCTTAATTAAACGGTAGATTATTTTCCTAGACTTATTGACTACTTCACTTGAATCCCTTGAAGTTGGACAAGTGTATGCAGCTACAGCTTTTCAGGCTAAGGAAAACAATAGAACTTTGCCAGAGCTAAGCTTAAGTTAACTTTTTAATTGTTTAATGTTTTCCAAGTTTTAAATAGTGCTCTGCGTTGTTCTTTGCTTTTCCTGCTCTTCAATGTTAAGCTTCTGCGATTTATTTTAGGTCCATTCTTTGTTCTTATTTTCCGCATTGCTTTTACCGCAAATGTGCCGTATGATGAATTTATATAACAGACGAAACTAACTTACAGATTTGCTAAACTTGCACGAACTTAAAGTTAAACACACTCTCCGAATTTGCCGATATAAATAGAAAGTATTTGTACACTGAAAGTTTTGTCTATTGGATTCCATTGAAAATACACCACACGAAATTGTTTTTGGATCACGTTTATATTTTGTAAATGATCTTATTGATCTCTGTCTCAATAAAATATTATTTAGAATTTTTCAGAATTCAGTTTGCAAGTATTTCAATGTCATTGTAAGGCACTATTTACACCCCGTTATGCGTACTCAAAAGTATGTTCCCATGAACTTCCCCAAACTCTTCCTTTAGCTGTGAAAACTTTTGCTTTTCTCTGTTTTGCTTTTACACGTGACAACAGCAACGGCGACGGATATCTGCGTCATCAAAAATAAAATACTCAGACCGGAAATAACAAAGGTTTTTTAATAATGATTTAATGTGGAATACCCTGTAGTCTTGCAAGTAAAATATATCGCTTAAATGACACTAATATTTTTATTTTTTATATATCTATTTATTATAGAACACCTAAGAGCAGTCGGCAAAAATTAAATTAATTTTGACAATTAAATTATAACTAAATAAATAAATAAAAGAAAAGAAATGAAAATAAATATAAAGTTTTAAACTAAAAGAGAAAAAGCTAAATCGAAAAGTATCAAAATTAAGTTTGAATCAATTTTGAGTTTAATTTTAAAAATACAAGATATGGTGAAAACATGTCCTTTTGATAGATTATAGAGTATCTTCAGTGGAGCAATACCTGTAAAGGGTATCTCAGCAGTTACTTTGTGTCCCTGAAAAGTGTAGATGTATTTGCAAGTGCGTGTGTATTGGTGCATTCTCAATGGCCATAATGTGCGACACAAGGCGGAAGTGCAAACTGCTGCGAAACCGAGAATAGATTCACAATCAAACGGAAAATAGTTTTCAGGGTGGCTAAAAAGTTTTGTACTCGTAACCCTAAAGAAGAAGAAGACGCAGAGATAGCTCGTATGTAATTGTAAAATGTTTTCTCTGCTGTCAACCCACTTTGCAAGTTTATTATTTTTATCAGTGCAAAGTTCCCTTCCCTTCCTCCGCTTCTGCCTCCTCCGTTGTCCGGTCTGCTTCTCTGCTCCTTCGGCATCCATCCCCCTTGCCACTTGACAACGCATAAAAATCGTCGCAAGGACTCTTTTTGCAATAAAAATTGCAATAAATTGAAATGTGCGCTGACTGTCTGCGAGTGTTTGACCAAGAAATTACGATGTCTATTCGATTATCTATTGGGTCAGTCGTTTTATAACATTTTATGTCAATACAAAGAGCTTAGCAAGCTCTCGAGTGTCTGTCAATGTTGGATCTGAGCTCCTCCTACATTGCAATACAGCACATGGCGATAAAACAATAAAATATCGAATGTCCCCACTAGTTTGTGGTTATTTCTGGATCAAATTTCGGTTGATGTTTTCATTTATATTCACAAAAAAAAACATGTAAAACTTGTTCAATTAAAGCAAATGATTATCGACAAATCAGCGCGGCATTGAAATTAATGAGTAGATGATGTAAATGAATATGGGGAGAATTATATGTGAGTGAGTGAGTGTGAGAATGTGAACATGTTCGAGTGTATGCAAATTTGTGAATAAAACATAACAGCGATAGACACGCCACAAATATCTGGCCCTAATAAGCAAGTATATCATTAATCCAATTAAGCTAAATTAATTGAAATGCAAATCGACTAATGAGGGCAACACTGCATTGATTTCCACATTGCGAGTGCGAGTGCGAGTGCGAAGGACCTTCCATGTTCGATGCTGAAGTGCATTAAAATCTGTTTTAATGGCATGCCAAATTATACGGCTGTGTAACACGCATACGGCGTGTTGTGCACTGATGAAACACTCCGATAAGATACCAACGGGGGAGTGAGGAGTGATTGCTGGAATCCTAATTCACTCGAAATCGTGTAACTTTCAGTGTGTTTGGGTAGGACATATTAATTTCAATGTGGAAATGACCATCGCTAGTTGTTAACAAGGTCCTTTGAAGGACGAGGTCTGAGATGGAGAATATTGAGCGAGATATTAGTGTTAAGCGTATTAAAATTCCCATCAATTTATTCATAGGTCTGCCATTTGCATAACGCCGTAGACAGATAGTAACATCTGGCTCTCTGCCATTGTTGTCGTTCTGCATCTCAGAAACGTTACTGACTTCTCTTCTTACCATGGCCTATTGTTGTTGCAGTTGTTGCTCTAAAGCGATTATCAATTAATTTTGCACACTACCAAGGCCTCTTGCCTGTCTTTGTTTGCTCTTTCTATGCGCACTGAAGCTTTTGTTTTCGTTACCCATCACTGAAACTTGGTTCAATCAATGCTCAGCTCTTAATTACCCTTTGGCACTCACTCCTAATCACATTTTCATCTACGTTCAATACGCACTCTATTTTGTATACAGAGAAACAACGGGCGATTCAACTAAACGGATAATGAGTATATCGCAGTCGAGCTCACTTGACTGTAGCGTTTACATTTTAATTTTTTTATTGAGGATTTACGTTTAAAGGAAAATATCTAAGCCTAGGAAGCCAGTCATATTCCATGACTGGAAGCTACTTGACTGACGGAATATCTGCGTTACCATTGGAAATATTCAAGTTCCTGATAATATTCTGAGAAAAAAGATAGCCACTCAAATAGGGATGGGCTTTGATATTTATTTTATTTTACTTTACTTTACCTTCATTTATCCAACGTCTATCAAAAGCAGTCGACAAAAAAGCAAAAGCTCAAAACTTATAATAATTAGAAAATGAGATTTTTTTAAAATGTAATTTTACTATGTAATTCTTTTTGTCGTCGCCAAATAAACAAACGAAAAATGAAAATACATAAATATCGATGCCCATCCCTACACTCAACTAATCCACAATCTGACTAAATTACAGG
Organism: Drosophila recens; assembly: GCA_037043495.1. Taxonomy (NCBI): domain Eukaryota; kingdom Metazoa; phylum Arthropoda; class Insecta; order Diptera; family Drosophilidae; genus Drosophila; species Drosophila recens. Next base: position 14,168 of record JBAMBJ010001544.1, read on the forward strand.
GTGTTTTTATGCAAGGCTGAGTCTGAGTTCATGCACATTATAATCGATGGCGACATAAATATGCACATGTCCCACTTTGTGCTTGTGCGTAAATGCCATATTATTGCCCTGTCCATATTCTCTCTTCCCCATCCTTCCTTCCCCTTATTCCCCTTGGGCTTTTGCATAGTTGTGAAGGAGGCTCACGTGCGTGTGAGCAACCACTGACCAGCTTGACCCCCCATGTCTTTGTCTTTGCTGGGAATTGGGTTAGTCTGGCCAGCTCGCGTTCAACTGGAGAGACAATGGCAAGGGTTACCTGCCAAACGGGCCTCAGGACCCCCCTTGAATACCCGAATGCCCGAATACGTGTGCATGTCCACATTTGCAGCTGGAACGAGTACTCGTATTCATAATAAACTGTGGTCTATTCGCCAGGTTGTGACCTGCCCCGTCCATGGGCATTTGTGCACGTTTTACCAGTGGCACATGGCTTAATATCTATTGACTCTGCTGGCCGATGGAATTGTTATTGTTATAAGTATTGGCACAAGGAATTTAAGTTTTAGCTCGTATTAAATTCCAAAGATTTTCCTATTATTTGTCATAAATATTGTTTAAGGTATTGAATTTACCCTTTATACTCGTAATTATAACATAGAGACTTTAGGATTCTATTTAAAATTTAAAATTTATAAGTTCGTCGCCACTTTGTGTGGCCTTTGTTGGTTAAGAATTATTAGGGCCATTGTCTGTGTTATTGTCCTTTTACCTTTTCGGCAAAGGTTGAGACCTTTCATTGTTGCTATGGCTAAGCGAACCCAAGCAAAAAGAACACAATGCTGACCTTAATGCAAGCCTATATTTCTTTATTATTCCGCTTCTCCGCCGCATCCTGAAGAAACCCACAGAATGCCTAGACGTCCATCTTCAATGATTTAATGAGTTTTCTTTACCGAATTCAGGGGTCAAGTTTTGGTCAACTCGTTGGCGACTCCTCATCAACTTCATGTACTATAATGATCAAAGGAATTTAACAGCAGCTGCTAAGAACACACAGACACACACTTACAAACACTTACAAACACTCGCAGACAGGTGCAAAAAGCGTAAGCAAAATTCATCGTCACTCATTGTCATTGTTTCCGGCAAATCCGGCAGAGATTTATCAGCCAAGTGTCAGCATGAGTGAAAATTTATATGCGATTTGTATTATCCCGGCTGTTGCAATGAAATTCCATGACAACTGATCGCCGAGGCCGTGTGCCAGCTTCTTCCTGCCACGCCCCCATATCCGCCTACTTTTGTGTTTGTGTGTGTGTCTGTGTGTGTTTGGGGGCTGCGAATTAGTGAATTGTGCTCGAGATTCCCATGACTGTCAGTGAGCTCAATTCCCTCCTACTTAGACGTATGTCGAGTACAAGTACGAGTACGAGTACGAGTACTCACACACCCACACCCACACCCACATTCGCTTTAGTACTAACAATCGTACACTCAGAGAAAAATACAGGGATATTTTACTTATTTAATTTACTTTATTAAAGTATTATAACATTTTAATTTCAAAAAACTTGAAATAAATAAGAATAATATTCGATGTAAAGATTTTTCCGAGATTCTTAAATTAAATATATATATAAGTCTTTGACTTTAATTAAATGAAATATTAAATAGTATTAGGAAATATTCTTAATTTAATAAAATTAACTTACTTAAACATATTTTGAAAATAAATATGATTAAAAGTTAATTTTTTAATGAAGTGTATTGACATTGTCCCCATTATATTTAAGTTACCTTTGACATTTAAGTTTGTTTTCAATTTAAATTTTAAGTGTATTACATTTAATTTAAATACGTTATCTTTTTAAATTTAACGTGAATAAAGTCAAATACGTTTGTATTTATTTTAACTTTGCATTTGTTTTCTCTGAGTGTACTCAAACTCCAATTCCCCCACGTTTTTGTTACTCAAATGTGCGCCTGCTGGCGGCTTCCGGCTTAAACAACGCTCTGTCGCTTCCATTTTCATAGTCATTGCTTTGTCGTCTATCTGCGAGTGTGTGTGTGTGCGAGTGTGTGTGGATATATATAAATTAACATAATGCTTAAGTATGTGTGACATGCGACTTCTGGGTTTCAGTTTACGTGAATTTATGTTGCTTTCAAATTGTCTATATGTAAACTTAACTGTACATTGTGTGTGTGTGTGTGTTGTGTGTGGGTGTGTGTGCTGGTGTGTGTGTTTGCGTGTGTGTGACGCACACAATTAAAATCATTCATGCAATAAAAATACGCACAAAAAATAAAATATATTGTACAACACAAGGAGCCCAATTTTGCATCAGCAGTAAGAACAAATTGTGCCTGCAATCAATACAAAGTACAGTCAAACGTCGCTAAACCGTACGTGTATCGACCCTTAATAATAAATTTTCATGCCGTGTAGCGAAGTTCGACTGTAAATCATGTTTGACTGCCATTCAAAGCTTTTGCTTCAAAAGCTGTTGATTAACCGTGAGAAATGTTGGAGCATTAGTTGGCAATGCGGTTTACTAATCAGAAAACTGCCTTCCAATTTACGCCCCAGCATATTTTTGACATGCGACTGATAAACTGAACAGGATATCATTGCCAACTGCGAGTGCGAACTGCGAACTTTGCAGTTGGAATTGCAACTGCCAAGCCAATTCAAATGCCAGAGCAGAGAGTTTAGTTTGGGCTGAACTCATACACAGAAAAAAACAAAATTATTCTTAAATTCAACTTTAAAATTTTTGATTGTAGCATTTCTTTTTAGAGCATATATTCAGTATAATACTGTTAAATTAAGAAATTTTGACAGTAAATTAAATATTAAAAGTAATATTTACTTAATTATATAAATGATGATTGGTTCATATAGTAAAAATTACTTTAAATATTTAATTTACTGAAAATAATTTTATAGAGCCCCGATAAATAAAATATTTGCGGAGAAGAATTAAGAAATTCCTACTTGAATCAAGTATTTCCGACTCGATTTAAGAAATTCCGAGATAACCTGGAATCCCGCATTTTTTTCGGTGTACTAACTGGGCCAATAGACAGATATTCGTAAAACTCGCACTGATACAAATTTATTACGCATGCGACGCGCGTATTTCATCTTGTTTGCTTGTTTGGCGCATTATTATCGCCCAACGTGGCGTATGATTAACATAAAATGACAGCGCACCTGCGATACAACTGACGTCCTGTCCCCCAGCCCCAGCCCCCTGCCCCTGCCCCCTGCTATCCTTACCTGTCTCACTGTACTATCATCAGAATTTGACTTTTCAACTGATTAACATAATTTGCCAGCATATTACGACGAAGCGAGCCCAGATCGACGGGCGAAACAGGCATCGAGTTGCGGTTACGTAACGCACTCGCTTCCGCTGTAAGAATTTGCGTGTTTCACATTTTGCATTTTATCTACATACATTTTATGATACGTGAACTGAATATTATCGCAATCATCGTTCAGTTCACACTTATTACCAGCAAAAATGATCAGAACTGCCACCTTTGATTTTGTGTATTTAACGTTTAAAGACTTGGCGGCCATTCAACATGGCAGATCGAATGGAATAGATGGCAGTGCCATAAAAAGGACATGACATCAGGCAATCAATGAGATATTGTCTGCGTGTACCTCCCTCCCTTCTTCTCCCTCCCTCTCACGCCCACCCGCATTGTATGTGCTCTTGACAACAGAAAAAAAAGACGGAAACTAAAACAAATTGGAACAAAATGCACAAAAGGCCAACTTGCAGCAAGGTCCAGACAATGGCCACGACTTGTTGGCCAATTCGAACATTGAAAGCGATAAATTCTTAATTGAAGTCGCTTTGCAGGTATTTGTTGCGAGATAAACGACTGTGAGAACCAGTTTTGATTTGACTTTAATGTGAGAGAGTTTCTCTTTATGAATCCTTTATAGAACCAAGATTATTAAACTGCAATATTGGCAGTTGTAGAATCAATAAACGCGCCTCTAAAAAGTGCAATTCAAGTCCTTTCTGAATAAACAACTTGTCTGTTCAGGCAGAGTCCCAAAATGAACTGGGCAGAGTTGTGGCTAATGACATGGATATGAAAACAAGGACATGCAGCACGCATCAAGCTCAAAATATGAGGCAAAGCAGGGAAGGACACGTCTTGATGATGATGATGATGATGATGATGATGATGATGATGATGGTGATGATGATGGTGATGCTGTGGACATTGTTGTTGAAGGCTGGTGACGTGAAGAGCTGGCTTCGAGGTATTATTACACCATTACGAATGTACTTAGGGCTTTCATTAGCCCGTAGATTGAAGCTATTTGGTAGGTAATTACGAGTACCAGACAGAGGCATTCACCAAGACAATGACACTGAGAGTGAGACTGAGACTGAGCCCTAGGTTAGATGGCCGGAAACGACAGACGGCCGTTGCCGGGCAACGCACAAATCCCAAATCCAAATGCAATGAGCTCAGCTGCTCGTCAGACAAAGCAAAGCACAGGGCAATCATCAGCATATGGGGGACTGTTTGTTGACAGTCCACCTACAAGAGCAACAACAACTCTTCCATTTCTGTGCCTCTTCCCTGTGCCCAAGCATACACTGCAAAAAATGTTCGAAATTTCGGTCTAAAATCAATCCAATCGGTGTCAAAAGTTCTGAAATCTTAGAATTACGTAGGCTTTTTCGACTATTTTAATGCTGAGTGGTGGCCATTTTAATTTAACGAAAATATTCTGAATACACACCTAAAATATCAACCTGTATTTTAGAATGTTTTTTTTCCTGTGTACAAATGTCGAATAAGCGGAAGTCAACTTCAGTCGGGTGTCTGTCCCTTTTTGGCCAGCTGCAGCTCTGAATTGCCTTTTACAATGTTGTTTGCTAGCTGACCCCCAAAAACAAAACTCTTTTCCACACACGGGCGGACACTCAGACAGACTAACGGGTTGAAGCGTCTGCAACACGCAAATGCAATTAACACGCCAGCAGACAGACCGGAAATGGAACCCAGCTAGTGACTCTCTCTCTCTCTCTCTAACTCTCTCTTTATTCTCTATGTATGGACTCCAAAATTGGCCATCCTGCATATTCCACCACTACCTGTAGTACTTTCTCCCTTTTTTGATGTCAGGCTTCTCCAAAAATCAATTAGCTGGAAATTAATTGTTTATGGCTGAGGCTCGCCAATGAATGACTTTTATGATGAGCTCGCAGTCTTGCAAACTGGCAATTTGGCAATAGAATGACCATAAGTCAAGTGAACACTGTACAGGTGGCTCTCTGTTTGCTCGACTTCCTTGCAAAAGACTCAATGAAGCAAATCACAGCTTTATTTATAAGCTGTCTTTTCAAAGACATCAAGGGGTGTATTCAACTAGAATTTTTCTTCAAAATGTCCAAACAAATATCTGCAACGACTAAAATTACTATAATTTAAAATTATAAATTGTTTATTGTATATTGTTAAGTAATGAAATAAGCAAATACATTTCCGAAAAGCCAGTATTTTCAACTCTCTACGATTACTTCTATTACTATTTATTTTCTATGTCTGACAATCAGTTATTGCCCAAGTTTATCTACTTACCTAGGCAATTGATTTTAAATCGACAGCTACCTCCAATCGCCGTTTTTCTAGGGTATTTTGTAGCAAGTATTTAGGTTTTCTTTTGCCCAGCAATCTGTGAAATAATCGTGGAGAAAACTTTTTCTTTGCTCCCCTGTCTTACCGATGTTTGCATTTCTTTTAACATTTCTCTTTATCGCCATTATATTTTATTTGCACTTTATTGCTCAATTCGCTGCTTGTCTTGGGTGAAATCGCTGTCCAGCCAGGAGTTAATGTCCATTCAAAAGGAATATTTACGCATCGATTGCAGCGATTTCAATACGTTCAACCTTAAAGTGAGCACAACAAATTGTGGAAATAAACAATCAGACTTATGGCCATTACAAAAACCATTCTGTTTTGTTGTGCCCCAAAAAACAAAGTATATTTTATGCCGACCTCTGTTATTGCTCAAAATTCTACGTAAATCATTTATTCATTTAATATTTAAGCTGAATAGTTGCAAGTCATGCTGGCAAACTAGAGCAGCCTGGCGAATACTCGTACACATGTACGAGTATTCACACTAACATTCACTCACATTCACACACATACACAAATGCGTTCCTCATTGAGTGCAAAAGCATTGTCCAGCACATAAACCATGTTGCAAATGACCAGACGTGAGCCCTCCATTAGCCCGCCTGACCGACCGGCTGACCGCCTGCTTGCCAAACCTATCAGGTCTCAGCTCCCCTCTCCCCTCTCCCCTCTCCGCACCTTCTCCATTTACTCGCCTCCTGTAAACGGCCTCGGTGCGGGCCAACGAGCCTTGTTTGTTGCCTCATTTTTGAAGCCTGCAAACGGCCTGGCATTGTTGTAGTTGCTGCTCTCGTTATACCCTGTAGCTGAATGTGCACTGTGAGGCGCATATGATTCATACAGTTTAAGTTAACTACAGAGAACTCAATCTAGCCATATCATATCAATCATGCATATAATCATCTCTTAGAATTTTCATCAAAGACAATGATTAATTTTTAAAAATTTTATTAAAAGTCTAACTACAATCATTATAGCTGAGTGAAAAGAATTAAAAACATGTGTAGTAATTATTTATGAATTTTATTTTGTTTTCATCAAAATGAAAATCAGTTTTCATTTGTGTTTTATGGAAAGCATTCTTTTCCATATTGTTGAATGTCCTTACAAAAGGAAATCATGACGGTTTGGATTTTACTGAAAGAGTCATTATGGTGATATTCTTATTAATGTAAGTTAATAAGTATTTTAATTCATGCAAATTTTTATGTTAATCTTCTTCAACCTTCTTTTTATTGAAATCCACTTTGATGTATTTTCGACAAATCGGAAGTTTTTATTATCTAATATTCGATCTAAAGTTTTAGTATCTTCACTTATAATAACTTAATCTTTTTTTTACATGGTATCTTCTAGCTTATCTTTTGCAACTAAATGTGTTTTTAATTGTTGCTGTTGTTGTTGTTGTTGCTAGTGTTGCAGCTCCTGGCGTCTGTTGGCCATGCTACTGTTGCTACTGCTGCTGTTGCTACTGCTGCTGCTGCTGCTGTTGTTGGTGCTGCTGTTGGTGCTGTTGCCATTGTTTGTTCCACTTGACCACTAAAGCATAGTTTTAGGCGCTAAAAGCTAAACACCAAAATTCAAAAAGCAGCTGCTACTTGGGAACAAGCAGATGCAGAGTGGCCTCCGGCATGAGCACTTTAGTTTATTTCGTTTGCTCTCTCACTCTGTCACTCTCTCTCTCCCCCTCTCTCTCTCTCTCTCTCTCTGTCCAAATATGCAAGCATGTGTGAGTGTGTGTGTGACCTGTGCTTTGGCAGGTGCCTGAAGCTAATATCCGGTGCTCAGTGCCTCAAATGCCTGAGTTAACTCACCACTAATTGCGAATTCCCTCCTTCCTCCTTCCCATACACACACTCCTCCCACACACACACACACACACACCCGACTGCAAATAGCTTTTGCACTTTTTTCGATTGTTGCTTTTTAATTTTAAATTAATTTAAAAGAATGTTTCGCAACCGTTCAGCATCCGTTAGCTTTTCCGATTGATTGACCAAAAACCAAAAGCCTCTCGTTATACGACATTCAAGTTTGCGGTTGTGTCATAATGATTATTGTTTCAATTGACTCACCCACTCTTGTTATTGCTGTTGTTACTGTTGCAGTTGCTGTTGTTGTTGTTGTTGTTGTTGTGGCAGTAGTTTATTCCGCTTGCAACTGACCACAGCGAAATAAACCGCTAAATAAATAATGCATGAAAATTGCCATTGCGAATTGAATTTGAATCGCAATGGAATTGCAATGCAGTGCCAAATGACGTGCTATATAAATACATATATACTATACTAAAAGCTGGCCAAAAAACAAACGATGTCATGGCCAAAACAATGGAGCTGCTCTCTTCCAGTGTGAAACTTCCCAAAAATTAATTAAAATATTGTTAAATGGTCAATCAATTATTTAAGTGCGAGTTATGAAATTAAATATTTGATGGGTATCATCTCGTTGTTAAATACTATCTACCTAATGGACATTAATGTGAGGCTATTTATATGATGTCTTAAAAGAGGACACTATCTGAGTTTTTAAAAAAACTCAACTTAATAATAGTTAAAATTCATCTTTAACTCTGACAAATATTCACATTTTGCTAGACAATTTATTAAATAATAAGTAAATTTTGTAGTAGGAAAGTTATTGTACATCGTAAAATTATATAAATGAAAGTTTATCCCAGCAATTTTCTCTTCTATTATAAATGCAAGAAATTTCACTTATGTGTGTATCCATGTCAAATAACTATCTTAAAGTGTTTTCAATTAGGCCTAAACCAGCTGAAATTTAGTTAAATAAAGCCCTTGGCTCTTTGTTTGTAGCTCTCTAAATGGCGTATAATTTGCAGGGAAAACACAAGCCGCAAACGCCCAACAACAATTTCGAGCCAAGTACCCCACTGTCCACACATTCCCCTCCCCTCGGAGTCAGAAGCCACTGAAAATTCATGCCGCGCTCATGTGTTTCCTGACGATTATAAATGGCAACCGATAGACAGGCCGAGTTGCAAAAGGGGCAGGATGGGTTGGTTCCAAGGTAAATTTATATTTGCTGCGGCTATGACACTTTAGCCCTATGTCATCGTGTCTAAAACTTGCCACTGAAGAGAGAGACCTGCTGTCTCTACCTCTCTCTCTCTCTCTCCCTAAATATATTTAATTTAATAGGATACAGGAGTTACTCGAATGTCTGTGGTCGGCAGCTCGCCTCGGGGCTGACTCAGCCAGTTACTGGGAAAGACGATATTGCAGCCACTGATAAATTTATAACCTCGATAGATACGATTCCGAGTAAGAGTACACAGAAAAAAGCAATCACTCTAAAATTCAAGTTTAAAATTCCAGAAGGAATTAAAAAAAAACGCTCTTGAATCAAGTATTTCGTATTGGGCTTAAGACAATCCGGAATTTTCAAATTTCTGACGCCGCATCGGATTGTTTTTATTCCGGAAGCCTGAATATTTTTTTCTGTGTAAGAGTACGTGTAAGAAAACAGAAATACTTAGTTTACCTGCAATAACTGTCGCTGATGAAAATGCAACTTTGTTGAGCGGCTGACGAGAGCAGGGAAACTGCGAAGTGGACTTATTAAATATTATTGAAACTTTTATTAAAGTCACAAAAATATGTGTGCATGTGTTCATACATTTTTTGGCTATTTATTGGAGAATTTAAGAGCGCAAGTTTCCGGACAATTTCAGTTGCAGTTGGCAAATGCTGCAGTCAAAGGACTTTGCACGTTTCAACTGTTTAAATTTAATTTGTTGCGTATTTGGCTGCCACAAGGAGTCACAGAGGGGAGTCGAAGTTGCAGGTTCTATTTTCAGGTCGCCAGAAATCAACATTTCTGAACCGACGTGCGCAATCGAAGAATATGCACTCGCAGACGAATAGAGAGACAGAGAAAGGCAGAGAAAGAGAGAAAGGCAGAGAGATAGACAAATAGCGAGACAGAAGATGGAAGACAGGTATGCAATGTGGAGAACACACGGAAGTAGTTACCGTCATGCCAAATATGACAAATGTTGTTCCTTATGCACCCTTTTTTCAAAGTTGGTAGTTGCTACTCGTAGTTGGTAGTTGCAAGCTGCGAGTTGCAAGTTGGCAGCCGCACAAAAAGCAGAATTGAGCCAGCTGACACGTAAACTGCATAAATATAAACGCAACACGAGAACGTGCGAGCAGCAACGGAAGGAACCTTGCCAGGCAGCAGCTTCAAGCTTCCAGCTTCAAGGTGGCAAAAATATTCCAAGGACGTGGATGGATGACAGACTCTGTGCGGGTGAATGCACCTCAAAGTAAATGGGATTCGGACGAAGATGAAACAGCAGTGAACTTAAACAAGCTACCCAAAAATCTGCATTTGACCTTAAAGTGCAAGAAATGAATAACTAGTTGAGTATCTATTCGGTTTGCCTTGTACTTAAGACTTCCTTCCGGATTGGGCAACAGATAATTAGAAATGAATTTATATCAAATCAATTTGCGTCCCGCTGAGACAATGTTGCAATTTCCCAAAAACAGCGGAAGCGGAAGCTCAACATGAAAAGAACAAAATCGATATTTATTCTTCTAGCTGTGGCAGATGGAAATCCAGTCCGTGGCAATTCTCCAGCATTCCACACATACACACACACACACATTTACATACACACAAACAACTTGGGTGACCACTTCGATATATGCAAATCCAGCTACGGCTAGTTTCATTTGTATTTGTCCTGCCAAATGGACTCGTTTCTGGCCAACGATAAAAGTAGATTTTCGCCCAAATTCACTTTAACAATTGACACTGTAAACAGATTGCGGTCGTAACTTGTTCTGAACTTGACTTGACCATTTAAAAGCATTCAACGAAATTTAGATAAATCACATGAAACTTCTTAGCCAACAAACACCCTGCACTCTTACCTGTTTCTATCTGTGACTTTTGGTCTATTTATAATCTACATATTTATGATCTTAAAGCCAAAATATACATTATTTTAGCCATAAATCTTAACTACATTTCAGCAATAATTATTGATATTGTCTCGTGACAGCTAAAAGAAGTGTTATCTCAGTCCATTAAGAGCTTATGAATACTTTTACTTAAGTGTGTTGGATTGATTTATTTGCTATTTCATGGAATACATTTTGATTTACCGCTTCCTTAAGTATTTGGAATATTTGTTAAAATATGAACATTCTATTGCATAATTTAAATGAAGTATTTTAAAGTACAAGTTACCTCTACTCAGAGTATAGTTTAAATAGGATTAATCAGAAAATAATAAAGTACTAGTTGTCAATCGGTGAATAATGTTTTTGAATAAGGGTAAGGTGGGAAAATAGTTGACACTTTAAAGAAAAATCCAAATTTTTTAAATGAATACCATTAAGATGCAGAATAAAATTAAAGTGGAAGCAATGATGAAATTAACTCCAGTGAATTGACGATTTTTCTTTAAAATCAATTCTATTAACTCGATACGTTGTTAAAGAATTATCAAATCAAAGTACTTGAAAATCTCTTTCCCGAAAATTATGTTGTCGATTTGTTGATTTATTTATCTTTCGTAAAGTAATGAAGTACAGTGCTTAAATAAACTTACATCTCACAGTCCCCAAATAAACATTATGCAAATGAAGTAGGCAAACTTGGCAAGTCTTGGGCCTAATTAGCCCGTCGACTGTTGATTTGTGTAATTATTAATTTTATTTCAATTAATTTATTTGCATTAATAATCATCACATATGTCAAGCTGGAACCGAATGTCCTGGCTGCTACGATTATTAGTTCATGGCTAATTAGCGGTCCCTGTGGGCTTTGTGTGTTGTGTATTGTGTATTGTGTGTTGTATGTTGTGTGTTGTGTGTGTGTGCATTAATCGATGTTGTAACTCCTCCGGCTAGCCAGCAGCCAACTGCTGCCTAATTGATTGATTATGTAAGCCGACTTAGCGGATTTGACCCAAAGGCCGTGCTCGAATGAATGCAGCCAGCATTTATGCAGCGTCTGCATTAGGAGCTTTGCCATGCTCAGTTTATGGCAGCTTATTGAGGACAGTCGCCGATGATACAGCTGCCATTCATCAATGGGCATTTGGTCGTCACACTAGGACTACTCGAATTGTGCCACGTGTGCAGCTCGCTAATAGGAATGGGCTTAATGGTAAGCATAGGGCCAACATCACTTCTAGCTTTAACTGCACACTCATAAACTGCGGCCGAGCGAGGGGAGACCACGTTGAGAGATTTATGCGAGCATCAGAGAAATTTAATCAAACCAAACAGCAGCACAACCCTTTCTCGCAACAAAAATCAAATTTCCAATTTGCAACTGGGTCTAAGCCAAAGTTTCATATTACCAAACCAGACCAGAAATGGCCGAAATGCTAAAAGCACATTCCACGACTCTGGAATTCCATCCATTCATCCATCCATCCGTCCCTTCACTTGCTCCATGCACTTGTGTTAAACATATGTAATCAAAATAAGCAAACTCTGTTGCTGCCTCATTTTCCAAGGACTGTACGAGTACTCGCACTCACACTCGCACTCGCACTCGTTTATGAATATGTGTGGGCAGAGCATATGCCAGCGCTGGGGCGAAATTTCAATTTGATTCAGCCTGTTTTTGGTTCGGTTTTCTGGCACGAGGAGCTCGAGGCGTTCAATAACCAAAACAAGGACCAACAACAATAAAAATGTCGAAAACATAGCAAACATTAACGGGAAAACAATTTTCATAAATCTAGAATTATTACCAGGCGCCACAAAAAGCAAACAAACTGCTGCAACCAACTCCGACTCCGACTCCGACTCCAGTACGCAGTGTGTCCATTGAAGCAACAAATTTGCACATGAAAGACAAGTATAAAGTGCGCAAATTGTAAACCAATACGACTATCAGGTGCTTTACAGTTAGCTACAAATTAAGTATATATTTTTAAAGAGTATTTAAACTTAGAAAATATGCCATACAATTTGCATATTCTTTAACATTGTAATAAAAATGAAATGAAATAAAGAAAAAATAACCTACTTTTAATGGCATTAATTTATTAAAATCACATATAGTAGACTTATGTTTATCGTCTGTTGACAGTCCCAAAGTCCTTCCCATAGTCCAAATTCTCTTCGCTATTATTTTTATATATGTACATTAGAGTGGGTAAATTTTTTCGATTTCAAGCGGTTGTCAGAATCGTAATCTACGACGAATTCTAAGAAGATTTGCCCAAGAAACCATGGGTCTAAAGTCAAAATCGAGCTTCCGATTTTTAACGAGAAATTATGATAATTTTTGACTTTTCATACGATTTCCCATATTTCTCGTTAAAAATCGGAAGCTCGATTTTGACTTTAGACCCATGGTTTCTTGGGCAAATCTTCTTAGAATTCGTCGTAGATTACGATTTTGATAACCGCTTGATATCGAAAAAAATTTATTTTTGCTCCATACAAATTGACCCACTCTAATGTACATATATGTCCGACATTGGGATGCCGCGATCCCCAACACGCGAAAACTTTCTCTACAGAAACAACAAACATCTCTCACACACACACAAACTCGTACTCATACATATACATATATTTACAACGCATTTAACATGCGAATATTTATCAGGGAAGGATACTCGTATTGTGCCCGATTTTCGAGCACTTCTCGGGGTTGTTTGCCGCCAAAGAGACCCACAAAGGGCGAGAGAGATTATACTATAATTTTCGAGCACTTGGCAAACAAGCAGCTGGACTGGGCATAAGTCATATAAATCACGCTTTGTGCTTACGAGTAGATTGTGAAAGGGATCCCCTTCTCTCCCATTTCCTTCCTCCTCTTCCTGCTCCTCCTCATCAACAGCTTTCGCGCTTCACATTATCTTTTAATTCAATTTTTCACAATCGACTTGGGGGTTTCTTTGAAGTCCACTCAAATTTCAATAATTCTCTTTGCATTGACATCCCAGCAAATTATAGAAAAAACAAATAAAGTTGATCTAGTCGAGTGTGAGTAACTTAAAGATACCCTGTAACTAGAAATAACTAAAATATTTTATGATGTGCTGATTACTTCCAATCTTATACTTTAAAGTCTTATATTTGTTTCTATTTTACATTATTTACAGGGTATACGCCCATGTGACTGCTGGATGAAAGGCGTTGGCTCAAGACATCAACTGTCGTTGAAAGTTCCATTGTATCTATTGAGCCATTTCTTTATTCGAGGCAGACACAAAGCCAGCGATTGAGTGAATGCCACTTGAAGGTTCGAGTGCTTATAGACACACTTTTCAATGGCTTATCAAAATCTTAAGCTGACGACAATGCGATGCCTGCGACAATGGACGCGCACACATCAGAAACCATTTATAAAATTAATAAAAATAAAAAAATATTGTGCGCTTCTGTGGCTTGCTGAAGAATCAATTGCCATTCTTATCAGTCTGAGTACAATTCGATCAAGTCTTCGTCTGGTTAAAGCAACCCGTTTGATGATCAAATTACACTACCCTTTGCATACTCTGTGAATCCAGGCAAGTGTTAAAAAGTGTAGAGTCAACAAAAGGCATAAATAAGGCACGACTGTGTAGCCAATGGGCGCTCATCCGACCAAAAGGAAGGCCGTTAATCAAGGCCCGATAAGTCTGCCTAGTTATGGGCTTTATTTGGAAAGTATATTGCTCCCCATTCACATACTCGTACGTCACAAATTTGGATTATTTTGGATTTGTCAGTTGTCAGAGAAGAGCAGAGTAAAAATGTTTTGCTGCAGGTGACAGTTCCCTCATTTAAGCTCGTGTTCTCGATGATAATAAATACCTCGTCTGGCCCACAACAACAGAAGCACGCCCAAATTCGTTGTCAATTCGCAATTTGCATATGCAAATGTGTTTTCGGCTTTTGTAGTTGATTAATTTTCAACTAAGCCCGCCACAAAACATTCGCATTGCATCCCTTTCACAAACCATTCACACTCCATTCATAAGACTCGTTTCATTGATGGTTAATCAAATAAACAAGCAAGTGTGAGTACTTCTTTGTACTCATTCCATATTCGCACATTCACACACAAGCGAGTATTTATTATTTGCTTTTATTCAAGCTAATTTTTGGCAGCACTTTGAGGCATGACTGACTCTGGCCTGATTGTCATTCCTTTCAGGTAACAGAACTCAAAGACAGACACGCATGAACAGATTGTTTGATTCCTTAAACAAAGCAAACAAAAAGGCTTGAGAAAAGCTTGAAGTCTGTCACTCTCAAGTCTCTCGAAACACAGCAAATTAAGCACTGATTTTATTCACAGGTCCAAAAATAGATTTTTTAAATATTCTGCTTGATTTTCATAACTCATCTCATCTTAAAACATTTCTATCGCTCTCAAATTACAATGCCTTTCAATGCCAGTTCCACAGCTTTAATTTCCACCAATCGTTAACCAAGTCAGACACAAATCTAGCTGCAAAACAGTTCAAGGAAATGAAAAGCGCCCCAGGTGAGGCGCCTGAAAGCAGGCTATGAAAAATATGTAAGCTCTCGCCGTGCTATAAATCAAACAATCCAAAAAATCTACAACAATCTATCACTAGAACCACATACATATCTATCTATGTACAGCTGCGGTCAAAAAAATAGTAGTGCCTGCAATGAACTTACAAAAGCTCAAAATTTAAAGACTTTTAATTTATCCAAATTTTTTATTTAATTTTTTTAAGATACGTTATTACATTGTAAATCCATCTGAGAAATCAAAGATAGTGAACAGTTATTATTTTTCGACTTAGGAATTTTTTTCTTGTAATAGTCTGAAAAATGGGCGGTCAAAATAATAGTAGTGAATGCATTATAAGTGGAAAAAAAGGATATTAAGCAGGAAAGGCACTTGATTTGATATTTATAATTGTTATTTGATAATTTTCTATAAATTGTATAAAAAATATTTAGCTTAGAGTTGTTACAATGGGGCGTGGCAAGCATTGCACTCCAGAAAAGCGTGCTCCTATAAAAAATTTATTTCAAAAAGGATAACGTTTAAGGAAGTGGAAAAATTTGATTAGATGATTGCCAACCATAATCAGAAACGCCATTAAGTAGTCGCCAAAATAGGATAAATGTGGAAGACCTCGATCCATGTCCAAAAGACAAGAGACAAAAGTAGTGAGGTTTTTGAAACGCGACCCTTTTGCTCCTGCAGCACTTAAAAAAAAGGACTTTTGTGTGGACCAAAGTGTGTAAAACATTCTTAGATGTTTGCGAAATAATAATCTGGCAGAAAGAAGCCCGTGAAAAATTCCGTTATTGAAAAAAATACCTGCCCAAAAGCGATTTCGATTTGCTAAGGATCATCTGAATTGACCCTAGAGAAATAAAGAAACCTCTACTGGTCGGATGTGTCCAAAATTATTTTTATTACTGGTCGAGGATCTCGACAACATGTAAGGTATCCGTTAAAGTCCGAATATCAGCCCAGATTCACCTGCAGGACTATCAAACATTGTAGTATGAGAATAATAACCTGGGCGCATTTTCACATTATTGGGTCCAACCCATATAATGGATCATAACCATAATGGAAAGGCATGAACAAGTGAAAATTCTGCAGGACACTATGCTACCGTACTTTTCAGATGATATGCCGATAATTTGGAGGTTCCAACAGGACATAGCCCCAAGGCATATCAGCAAATCTTCGAAAGAATGGTTCGCATAGAAAAAAGTTAATGTAGTGGAGTGGTCACCACGGTCCCCCGATCTGAATCCCATTGAAAATTTGTGGTCCGATATGAAGAAGGATATTGCCAAGCATCAACCAACAAATAATATTCATCTTTGGAAGATCGCTAGGAGCGCCTGGAGCTCAATACAAACAGAACGATGTAAAAGCCATGATCCGTCGTTGTAAGGCGGTAATTCAAGATAAAGGCTTCACAACAAATTACTAAATTTGTTAATTATTAAGTGCATTTCACATATCTAACCTTTTAAATAAATAAACGGGGGTTTTGGATCGTTTTCATCATTAAAATTTTTGAATATGTTCATCACTACTATTATTTTGACCGCCCATTTTTCAGACTATTGCAAGAAAAAAATTCCTAAGTCGAAAAATAATAACTGTTCACTATCTTTGATTTCTCAGATAGATTAACAATATATTAACGTATCTTAAAAAATTATATAAAAAATTTAAATAAATGAAAAGTCATTAAATTTTAAGTTTTTGTAAATTCATTGCACGCACTACTATTTTTTTGACCGCAACTGTATATTCGTATTCGTACTCAAATCCTAAAGAAATTTTCTTCTTTTCATCTATCGTGATGTTTGCTTGGCTTTGGCTCAGTTTATTGTTGGCAAATTTCCCAGGGGTGTTATGGAGAGGATGTTCGAACCGAAGGGGATGGGTGTGTGAGTGTATGGCTTAGTTCAAACATTTGCGATGCTGATTACATTTAATGCTCTAATCGAATGTGCTTCCGAGACTTCCGTGCAACACCAATCAGTTGGGGGCTAAAAAGAAGCACAAAAAACAAAAAAAATAAAAAAAACAAAATTGACCCGAAAGCAAAAGTATACAGGATTTGTGTTCGACAAACAACCGTCAAAATTCGAAATTTTCGTTGGTTATGTTTCGCTTCTGGCGCAAACTTGTTCGCAATGCAGTCGCGGTGAACGCGATGTTGACTCGGGAATGGAATGACCACAGGACTCGGGCACGGAGCTGGTGGCAAATGCAATCGCAGCCACATCGCGCTTTCACGATTTGCACTCTGTTCCTAATGACGGGCTTTGTGTTTCAAAAGTGGCTAAAACATAATTCATTGAAGACCGAAGGTGATATCAAAAATCAGCAAAAGCTTGAGATCGAACAGAGACAAATGGATTCGCATCGAGAGACGTTCAAGGAAGTGACCATAAGGGAGTACGAAAATCGACTGAGGGCACACGCGCAGCCGGAGAAAATCTTTAACTACTTTGCCACTATCAAGACCAAAAATCAGGCTGGACAGTGGGAAGTTTTCATGACACCCATTGATTTCCTGCGTTCCATGATGCCGGGCATAAGGCAGCCCGAGGGATTGGGACTGAACAAGTATCGGAAAATGACCAGAAAGGAGGTGGAAGAGCTCAAGTTCAAGAGTGTTCCGGCAGACAGCATTTTCTATGAGCTGCGACCCGACGGACTCTTGACCTTCACGGATTATCTGTTCTTGCGCATGCTGATCCCGCTGCCGGTGAAATTCTTTGAGATCGGCTTCGTTCTCTTTGATCCCCTGGGCAGCGATAACCTGCCCATGAAGGGCTTGAATCAACTGCTGCAGGGAGTCACCAATCACGAGAGATTCAAAGCAAGCAACTCGATAAGCCATTACTTTTTCGGTCCCAAGCTCAACGGGATGTTGAGCCTCAGCAAGTTTCTCAAGTTCAAGGAGAAACTGATCTACGACGTACTTCTGATCGAGTTTAACTTGCTGCGAAAACTGGATGGACCGAACTTTGATACCATCAGTGAACTGACCTTTGGCAATTTGCTGCTGTCGTATTCGTCGATGCCGACACGTCAGAAAGTGGACACAATCAGGCGCATCAAGCGGAAGTACCGGAAACCGGTTCGCGGCGTGACTCTCGACGAGTTCATGGCGTTCTTCAAGTTCGTCCAGCATATTCCGACCATCGACATGGCTCTGACCTTTCACTTTCTGGCCGGGGCGGATATATCGCGTAGTACTTTAAAGCACATATCCGATATCGTTGTGGGCGTTTCCCTGTCACCCCACATTATCGATATCATCTTCACGGTGTTCGATACCGATAACAACGACATCCTGGGTCGCACCGAGTTCCTTCAAGCGGTGCGTCAACGCATGACTAGAAAAAGGAGAACCAAAATGTCGGATTTAGTTGATATTGTCTTTAAGTGTGCTGGCAAAACTTACTTATCGTAAAAATACTATACTATCGATATCGTTGTTCTTTCTTTGGTCGTGAACCGCAACACACACATGTGAGACGTAATAAATGTTTATTGGTCGAGAGTGAGATGCGCTTTGTTTGCGTTTGCATTCTCAGCAACTTGAGCTTAAATCACATTCCCAATCCCATTTCCGGACCCACCTCAAAGCCAAGGCGGCTCTTCATATTGCGGAGCGCTGATTTGATGCATTCGCCCGACTCCTTTGAGGATAAACGCTTTTAACGGACAGACATGGCGGACTAGCTGCCAAGCACAAAGCCAGGTGCACCAGCCAGCCACCCAACCACCGCACCACCGCACCACCCGCTCCAAATGGAGACGCCACCATCTAATGCCGCGCAAAAGCGCAGTTTGTTTGCTTTCAACTTGAAACGCTTCAACCTCTGCCACACATCGCGGCAAGTTGAGAAAAAAGAGACACGAATACGAAAAAAAAATAAAATAAAGAAAGCAAACTAAAGTTGCGTGCCATTTGAAAGCGGAGAGAACTTTGAGGTTGCTCTAGACAAATGCCATCAAAGCCGGGTCGACCGCACTACGGGGCAGTTACGCAGCTTACACGAGTCTCGACTCAACTCGACTCGCCTCGACTCTCAACTTTTATCACCTACTCAACTCGTGGCTGTATTTGTTGAAGACTCCGGCAATAACTATTCGCACTCACCTAGGCTTAGATAATGGGTGTGAACCCCTCCATTTACCAAATAGTTGTAAAATTTCTGTGGTTTCACGCACTTTGGGGTCATTTTGTAGCTGGAGAAAGTTACGCCTTGAAGCATTGAAACAATGCTTGCGTTTTTCCAGAACCATTCAGAACAACACCGCAACCAGTTTTGGGGGAAACACACTTTGAGGTCAGCTCGAAAGCATTTAAAAAGACCTTCGTGTAATTCACTAAGTAAATATCTGCACCGGCAAAACGAGCATGTGAACGATTAAGTTTGATGATGGGAAGTCTGACAGATTGACCCTATGTAATATGTAATATTCCAATTTCCAGAACTTGTCTCCTTGCCCATCGGCCCATCGATATGGGCGTGTTAAAATTCAGTCGAAGTGCTTGGTGCTGTTATTAAATTGCGGCTAAAAAGCGAGCACTGATTCATGTAAAACGTATAGCACTTGCCGTTAAAAAAAAAATCATTCCTAACAATTCTACAGTCGAGGTCGTCGATGATAAATTAACACCTAAATTAACACGTATGTTTAATTCATTTATATGTTTTATTTTTTAAAAAATTTAACATTACCCCTGGGCAGCTCTAATGATATTAGGAAAATACTTTAAGCAGATTTAAAAAGTTTTTAGTTACAAAATAAATACACAAGATTTTTGATAGCTTGAAACTAATATTAATGTAACAAGGGGTAGGTATAAAAAAAAATTAACAGTGTTGAAAAAAGATTATTTTTTATTATTTTTAAAAGTAAAGGTCAAATCAAACAATGAACAAATTTACATTTTTCTATTAAATCTGTTATGTTTTGATAAAGTTATGGAAGTTCTTTAGAAAGTGTCAAGGTTTTTGTATGGAAAAGTTGGACAGTATTACAAAAAAATTAATTTTTTGGAATGAATACAATTTTGATGCACAGTCAAATTGGAGGTCTAAAAACAAAAAATTACATGCCGCGAGGAAATCGAAGAAGCTTTCACAAAGTAATTTGAGTTGTTGGTTTTTCTAAAAGGTGTCACAAACTCGTTGACAAAACTGAATTACCCGCTGCAAGGATATAAAAACAAATTAAACAAATTGAGAGCTTTTGACGTAACCGAATAAACTGCAAAGAACCACAGAAACCGAAATTTCGAAGCAGTCCGTAATAAAACAAAAGAAATATTCAGCAAATTCAGCAAAAAGTCCAAATCAATTAAATGCGCAATATACTCCTCGGGCTTTTGGGGGCAAATGAAGAGTTGGTCAAACCAAAAGTCAAGAAATATTTGGCTTAAGTTATGATTTTGTTGTCAAGTGTTATTTGGATTATTTGAATTGTTCATTTTGTTGTTGTTGCAACTGAGCCGAGTTGCACTTGTGGCAGCAACTTCGACTGCCAATGCGATTTGATTATAAATAAGAGAAAGGAATTTAAAAATTTACTAATAGCTCGACTGAAAATTTAATATTTTTCCACAATTTAGCAACGACGAGTCGATACGCCTACATATTTCCAGTGAAGTTTTCCTACTTGTTTTTCACAGACACAGACAATTTTCTATTTTTCTTGCTTTCATTTTTGTCTAAATTGTGTTTCAACTGTTCGGTCAACGCAATAAAGCTGCAATTCGACTGTACGGAGTGCAATGCAAACTATTACACACCAACACACACACATGCACACACATACGCACGCATACTGTGAGTGTATGTTAGATATTCAAATGTATAAATTATGCAATTTTATGGTTTTGAGGCGTAGAATGTGCAAAAATATTATTTTACACACGTCTATGGGCCAGGCATGAAAATGCACAGTTTATGCCTCGTACTCTTGTATATACATATACTTGAGCTTGCCACGCCCACAGCCCAGACACCCACAACTCAGAACTCAGAAGCTCAGAAAAAGAGGCCCAGCCGTCGTCGTCGTCGTCGTCGTCTTACGGGCGTTTGCACTTTAACATAATTTACATGAATTTAGGTTGCCAAAAATGTTGCCTGGCCCAGAGTAAAGGCAGGATACTCCAGCTCGTATCAAGGTTGAAAGTTGGCCCCAGTCAGAGCCACATTCAGAGCCACAGCCACAGGGGGAGGGTCGCTTATCTGAGTTATGAATATGCAGGTGCTTATCGCGTGTGTATGAACATGTGTTCACCTCTGTGTGTGTGTGTAGGTATACTAGTGTGTGGGTGTGAGAGTGTGTGTACAGCCAGCAAAGTATTACTGATGATTTAGGCTACTGCAAGTTTTATTTATCATCCAAACATTTTTCCAGCAAACAACAAAACTTAAAGCAAACATCAAATTATTCGACTTTAACTTTTGCGAAATTAAACAAGAAGAATCCGTATAGGTAAATGACATGAGTGGTTAATTAGGTGTGCTGAGACAAACGACAAAATCAGGACTTTAACTCCTTCACTCTTTTATCTAATTAACCTGATTACTGCCAAGCCATTTCGGCAGCAAAGCTTAACTCTTAATACATGTCTTAACAAAAGGGATTTCAAATGTGGGGAATGTAAAGAGTTTACTTTTCTTGGAATACAGGATACAGATTGATAACTGTCTATTAGCCCCAACTGTTTGAGAGCAACATCTGTTTCATCGCATGTAAAATGTATATATATGTAGTATCTACTTGTGATTACACATACCCTTTCTCATGTATCTTTTGCGTCATCTGTCGAGCGGCAAATGGGCCTGGGATCAACTTAAATGTCTGACACACACAAAAATGTTTTGCGGCTGCTTCTATTACATTTCATCAAACGTGCCTGAAATTTCAAGTGCAAACATGTCATCCTAATAATGTACAAGCGAAGCGCTTGACGTCAAAAAGCGAAAGGCACAAGACACAACATCCTGCAAGTGAAATCTCAGTTTTCTAGTCCTGCCTGTCAATTTACATACACACGCACACACTCAAGACAATAGTAAAAATACTTGAATATGAGCTTTTATACCCTGTGAATCTAATGAATTTAGTATCTTTACATTTTAGTTGAATTCAATTATGCACCTAATTAAATAAGATTCATGGTTTAACTATTTAAGTAGAAAGGAATAAAATAATTATGCATTTTTAATCATATTAATATAATTTGTTAATTGCTTTTCGCTTATTGACTTACATATGAAAATTATTGTAAATATCTCAAAAGCCCATAATTGACTTTATGGGCTTATTTGTACACAACTTTATAATAAGGTAATTGTTCTTCTACAAAAGTTTATTTTTTGTATTTATTTGCTGTGACTGCAGTATTTTTTAATAACAAAAAAAGTAAATTTATTCAGTAAACATATGTGTTTAATACTGCAATTAAATGTTTTATTCGCATGACTGCAAAACATTTAAAACATGAAGCAAGGGTATGAACGACTAGATGATAAGCAGCTGTAAAACACAATTGATCTGGAAGATGTTCTAAAATAGTTAATATATTCATTAATATGCTCTTAACATATAAAGCTTAATGCACACTAACTAACAAGTTGATCATACCCGTTTGATGCACTGCTATCTGCACAGGGTATGTGCTTATAATATGTAAGTTAAATCCAGTAATAATTATTACATCCAACAGACTTGTTGGCTTACAAACAAATACGCTCACGTGAGCTCTATTGGTATTTGAATAATTAATTCATTTTTAATTATAACTAACTGGTCGTCCACAGATATCAGCATTCAGCTCTGTGAGCGGACAATTGGAATTTCAGTGCAGAAATAAAATAATTTAACAAATTTATTACAAGACAAATGTTATTTCCGTTTCATTTGAACTGTGAACAAAGAGATCCAATCAATTATTCCGAATTCGCCTGAATTCCTGTTCCGTCGTTTCCTCATTTCCCCTGCGCCTTTAAATCCGAAGACCTGCGCAAAACGAACATCTAAATTAAACAGGAGGAGGAGGAGTGAGGGGACTTGAACCTACTGAGAGTCAATCACATACATTCGTCTGGTCAATCGGGCCCAACCACAATTCCTATTTAAGTTCATTATTCAATCAAATCAAAACTGCATCAAATTTTAATGAAGCAAACTAATAAAATCACAAACAGGACAAATGCATTAACTCTACTATTTGTAAGTATCCGTTTCCAAATGCATAATTGATGTCCGCCAAAAGTTAAGCAACTTTTCAGTCAAGAAAGTTTCTTAATCAACAATAAGAGCTGTAGTCAAATTCAAAAAAAGGTCAAGAACGCAGTGGTGGATCATGCACAACTTGAAGATACTCTGTATTCAAAATTAAAATTTGAAACGGCTTCTTCTTTTGAAGAAAATAGTTTATTTTATACATTTTATAATAAAGTAGAGAAAACTACTTGACTTTCAAACACCCTGTATCAATTTTCTGCTTGTTTTCTTTGTTGTATTCCTTTGAATTTAATAAATCATTTTCTTTCATAACTTTGTTATATAAAATAGTTAGTAAACAGCACTAGAAGATGGGTGCATGTCATAACGCCCAGTGTCATAACGCCCGTGGGCGTTATGTCACAGATTTTTGTGTCATAACGCCCGCGGGCATTATGACACTTTCAAAAGTGTCATATCGCCCGCAGGGCGTTATGTCACTTTTTTTGTGGACTTTATGACACTATAAGAAGTGCATTAACGCCCGAAGCTTATAAGTATTAAATGTTTATTATAAAAAAAACATTTATGTTAGACTTTAGAAAACTAGCCGCCTCCAATCTTAACTTATTATAAAGATAACTTCAAGCAATGGGGCATATCTGCTGTGTCGGCATTGGTCATGCTCAGTCATTATTGTAACCTGAATATGGGGGCATAATATGAGGAAGTGTTTGTAAAGAAGCGCCGCAGGCAAAAATTTTTTTTAAACAAAATCGCGCGATTTTGTTTAAAAAAAATTTTTACCTGCACCCTTACAAAGTAAGTTTTGAGATTGAATAATAATTAATTCATACTGAAGTGATACACTTTAAAATAATTTTTTAATCTTTGTCTGCAATATGGGCAGTGCAATAGGGAATTTTATGAACATTGTTGCAGATTTTTGTCAGAGCAAATTTTAAAGTGGCTACAAGACAGAAGTACCACATCCCGCGGCTTAGAAAAATACAATAATGAACGGTACTTTTATGAACTAACGATACTTTTATTATCTTTTTGATTCTTGATGCACTTTACAAGCTTTAAGTAGTTGAAGGCGTTATGACACTTATAAAAAGTGTCTTAACGCCCGCGGGCGGTATGACACATTGAGAGTGGGCGATATGACACTTTTGAAAGTGCCACAACGCCCGCGGACCTTATGACACAAAAATTTGTGTCATAGCACCCGCGGGCGTTATGACACTGGGCGTTATGACACGCACCCCTAGAAGATACCTTGTATCTTGTATCTATTTAATTGCAGTATGTTTCTGATAATAACTTAGTTTTGTCATTTCTCGGGTGCCAAAAGACTTTGAGATCAATCGAGTTGTTGACGTTGATGTCTTCCGTTCCTTCTGCCAACTTCAAATTTATTCTACCCTTTTTGGCCAATTTATGAAGTGATTTGAGCAATGCCCAGCTTGGGGTGCCATAAAAAATGACGCAAGGAACGAAGATCATAGCGAATGATTAATGTTGAAAAAATATAAAATGTGTCAAGCGATTAAAGACGGCCATTCTGGTAACGCATTTTATTAACGCGCATCATTTATCAAATGCCAACTGGACATGCACGGGCACAGGGCCAACAGCTCATGGCCAAAAATAGAGAACGAAACGTGAACGTGAATGTGAATGTGAATGAAAATGAAAACGAAATCAAAATGAGAACGGATATGGATATGGATTCAACTCCAGGCTAGACGGGATGTGTGTGATAATGTCCGTGCACCTTTTACAGTTACCTACGTCAACGAACAGTGCTGCAAAATGTCATACAACAATTTATTTTTGAAATACCCTCGACGTTTGCCCTTTGATTTGACTGACCTAAAAATAAGTTACACACAGCGACACAGCGAAATATAGATGCATGCTGTACAGTGTACACAAATATATATATTTATATCTATACTAAAAATTCATACATACACTGAAAATAAAATCTGCTATTGAATTGTTCATAAAAGTTAAATTTTCACGTCTTTTTGACAGTTTTAATGCTGACTGTATTGGGATAATTTAACAATAATAGCCTGAATACATATTTAAATAGTAAAACTACGAATTTTGAACTAGATTTATAAAATATCCTTTTTTGTGTGTATTTATATGCATATCAAAAATGAATGTCAAACAACGAATACAACGAATAAACCAGTGTCTGACTGGCACGCATTCACTGTTGCCATCTCTCCACTTGAATGACCGACTGACTGACGGACTGACGGACATATGTCAATCAGTGAACGAAGAACAGAGACATAATCTCCGCTTGACATGAACTTAAAAGTATTATGACAAATATTTTGCAATCTCTGCGTTGTTCTCTGTCTTTTTCTCTCTCTCTCTCTGTCTCTGTCACTCTCTGGCTCTGCATTCATGCTGTCTCCTCATGCTGTGTGTGTGTTTGTTGCAGGTGTAGTTGCTGCTTTTGTTGGTGTCACCTTTGGCTTGGCGAAGGCCGTCGGTTGACGCACAATTCAGTTTAAATAAAAATCATTTCATTGCAAATACCTTGTGGCATAATTCTGTTTTTGACATGACCTTTTCTCATACCCTGTACACAGTTCTGGCAGCTCGACAGACACACGAGTTATTTCACAATATGCCGCAAGTAGAGGGTATTTGTCAGTTCTCGCCTTTTTGTTCCATTTGTGGCTGTTGTTGTTGTTGCCACTGTTGCATCAGAGTACACACATATGTATATGTATTTATCTGAGGCCTTTCACTTGCTGCAAAGAAAATTCAGAGCATATTTTCGCGTTCCATAAACTGACGCATATCGTATTTTTATTTTTCATTTTTTTTTTCCCTTAGTTGTTGTTGTATTTGGTTGCACCGGACATGCCGTAAATCAATTTTATATTTATTATTTTATGAATTGCAATTGGTTTCTTTTCATTTTACCCACTTTAAGTACGCATCGTTTGCACGACCGGCTGTTGCCCGATTTAATTTACTGTGTCGCATGTGGGTTTTCTCTGCCTTTCAGCATCCTCTCCTCCCCTCTCCCCTTCCCTCACCCCCCGCAGTTGCCCTCACCTGTCGCTCTTATCGCTTAATTGGGAATGTATGTGCGGCAATGAAGCGACGTGGCACGTAATTTTGTGGTCATCACAGCGGAGACGGAGACGGGCAACCAACGGGCAAAACCAATGCACATCCCTCGGCGGATCCCTGTCCACTTTAAAGGTGTGCGAGTCCTTCGACAGACTGTTGTTTTAATTTCATTTCAGCCTGAAGTTGATTGATTGCATTCTAAAGCTTTAATTTGAGATCTGAAAACGTTTGATTCACTCTCGGTTTAACATTTACTGATTTTTAAACCTAAAGATTTCTCATTATAAAGCCAATTAAACGCATTTGATTATTATCATTATTAAAAACAGTTTATAAAAACTGTTAACTTATTTTAGTTCTATATTTAACTTTTGATTTAATCAGTTTATCTATCTGTTTTTTATTTCAGGCATTAAATTTTCAATTATCTTTCACTTTAATTTAGTTACAATTTGATACTGATTTGCTTTGTTATTTAATTTTGTGAATAAATACATTATAGTTCAACAGATACTGCTATTCTGTAGTTGCTTAAAATTAACTCCTTTTACCTATATTTACACCTACTTTTATTTTGCTTACATTTTTTTAATATTATAAAATATTTATTCTAACTTTTAGAAACATTAACAAATGAACATTTTGGAAAGTGTGAAGGCCCTCAAACTATATTTTATAGTTTGAAAATGATGCAAAGTTAAACAAAAGCAATGAAACTATTTATGTAAATGTCATGAACGAAAACTGTTAGGAGACGACAAACGAAATGTTTATTTGGGCCTCGTTTGGTTTATGAATGAAACTTCAAATTCCTATTAAACGTCTCCGGATATTAACATTTGGGCTCGTCCATTCTGAAATGTATGTACAAGCAAAAGGGGGTAGAGTGAAGGGTAGTTATGTTATGTGTATGCTCACACATTAACAAAATTTGCATATTAATTAAAAATTGCATATTAATTAATAAGCAAACAAACAAGCAAGCGACTAACGAGACTGTTAAGTTGTTGGTTAACTGTTTTATGTATAGGAATAAACAATTTGCAAAAAAAAAAAGGGAAAGCAGGAAATATCAGGAAATTAAAATTCGTTCAACAGTGTGTGTGTGTGTGTCATTTTTGAAGTTATAATTGGTTGCAAACTTTGGGTAATACTTTAGCCAAACGCTGTCGATTTACTTGCCGATTGCTTCCTGTTGTGGCAAATTTGTGTAAAGTTAAGCAAATCCAATTTGCAGTTCTCAAATCGCATCTATTTCAGAGAGAGAGAATGATAGTGAGTGAGCGAGAGGCACTATGTAATTGCGGTTTGCAGCTGTAGAAGGAAGGAGGAGGCGGCAGGAGGCGTGATCCATAAGTCAATTGAATAAAAAGCCAAATCCGATTCAAAGTGCGTGAGCCAACAAAATACGAGTATGAAAAGCCAAAATTGACATGAGAAACTAATAGAATGTAAACTTTTCGAATGCTGCAATGCAATTGGCAATTGGCAGTTGGCAGTGGCAATGCCACAGATCTGCGGCAATTTGTTGCATCGATTCATATGCCAAATTTAGTAATCCCAGAGAGCTGGCAATCGGCAATTACGCAACTTGTGGCATAGTTGCATCTGCCTCGATGGCCAGACAGGTGAATGGCAAAGGAAACAGATGCATCCGTCTCTGTTAGCCTGCAAATCTTTATCAATATACAAAATCCGGCCTAAGATAGAAAGTAAAATTCCAAATTCAGAGGTAAACTGCAATGTCAGAGCATTAAAAATACACTTTGCATAGTTGAATCGATATGTTTTTCGATGAAAGAGCTCAACTCTGTAGCTGGCACAACCAATTACTCGACCAATATTTGCTCTCAACAAACTGACCACATCATTCAAGAGGCATCAGACTAATTTGCTGTTTGCCTTATGTTAAAGCCTGGAGACACATTTAACTGCCTGATGGGCCAGGGTTATTTATCAGAGCAGTTTCCTCTGACAAATACTGATTCATGGATAAGCACGTAACCAGCAATTAGCGTGATGCTGTGAAAACTATACAATTATTTTGAGGGCATCAAAAAAATTTGCCTATTCACTGAAAACTAAGCCAGATGAGAGCAATGAAATTTTCAACAACAATTTGTGCAAATCATTTCATTGCTTATGCTGACGGCCAGAGAAAGATAAATATTAATAACTCAGTTGGCCAGCTTACAAAAGGTGAAGGCTAAGTCCCAATTCCAATCCCAATCCCAATCCACCAACAGTTGCCCAGTTGCAGTCATGGCAAACAAAGGTCCGAGCGATTCTCCGAAACAGAGACTGAGACTGTGACAGAGCCTTTTAAATAATAACAGCACAGTGCGGGGTGTAAATAGTAAATGCAGACCAGTGAATAGACAAATAGTTTTGTTGTTGATGACAATACAGAAAAATGTAAGGCAGGACAAAGCAGAGTAAGCTGCAAATAGCCCCGGCGCATAATAAAGTACAGCCAGGACGAAGCTCTGCAGCTGTGGACTGAACTAAGCCTGATGAGACAGTGAGAGGGAGAGAGAGAGATGGAGAGATGGAGAGGCAAGTAAGCAAAAATGAGAAATATTTTATATTGAAGTGCCTCGTACAACACCTAACACTCACATTGCAAATGCAAAACCTAAGCAGCCCAGCCCTGGCACTGGCCACAATGACTAAATATTAAAATTCATACGCCATGTTGCACGGCCAAATCACTTTTGAGCCATGGCCTGCCACGCCCCCTCCCCTCAAGTACAGACCGAGAACGACAACTACAACTACAACTGCAAGTACGACGATTCTCATTAGGCAAACAGCAGAGCAGAGCATATTTTGCATAGGGTATGTGAATGTGACTCACGTCAGAGGATGCACAGAAAAAAAATTTTGGGATTAAGGGTTATAATCAATCCGATGTTAGAAGATTGGCAATCATGGATAGTATTTAATCAAATACGAAACACTTCACTCAAAAACGATTTTAAAATTTTTCCAGTGATTTAAAATGATTTAGGCTTTTTTGGCTATTTTAACGCTGATTGGTTGCCATTTATTTATCAATAAAATCCTGAAAAGAACTTGAATTTTAGAATAATCTTTTATTTTTCTGTGTGTGCCAGGGACAACACTGCCGAACACCGAAACAATTGCACAATTTATGTGGCATTTATTTGCACATCGCTCAAGAGTCAAAACTAGAGCCACCTATGGTCCGTTCACTCCTTCTCGCTCTCTCTCTCTCTCTGTCTCTGTCATATGCCAACAATACTTTGAAACGAGCCTGTAAGCATTCAAAATGAGAAATGAAAAAAAGAAGAGGAAAAACTATGCAGGTCAGGCACCCGTTTTAATTTCTTGCTCCCCCTTTTCCCTTCGTCACGACACAACACATGCTCGACAACTACGAGTAAACTGCAGAAATATTACAAATTCAAAATGCTAAATGTGCATTTAACTTATGTATTTATGTAAATCCCTTGAAATTATTTTTCCAGCCCAAGTCTCCCACTTGTCGCCCACGCACAGCTCGCGGCCAGCAGAAGGAGAAGAGAGATTCGCCAGGTGAAAAGCAGCTGAACGTCATTTGAATATATGAATGTGTTTTAGTTATCTTTTTATTTTCTGTTTTTTTTTCGCCCTCTCTCTTTTTCTTTATTGCCACGAGCTGTCCACATGCACAATTTGCTCGTCTGTCGGCTGTCAATTGTCACCGTTTCAGATTGCTCAAATGCCGCTGCACTGGATCCCGGATTCCTGTCCTGACCTGTCCTGTCCCTTTTCTGTCCCTCTCCATGTCCCTCTCCATGCCTGAGGTCGATTTAGTTGCCAGTTCGAGAATCTGCTTCACTTTGCCATATTTTTCGCTTTATTTCTAATTCATAACCATGCAACGAGTCTGAGTCTGAGTCTGTTACATTTTACGATCTATTTATGCAACATAACTGTAACTCAATGTATATATGTTTAGTACATCATTGGCCATCTCTTTCTATTGTATAAATCTGCACAATAGTCTATGACGTAGATTGCTCGTTGTGGGAAAAATACCACAGACAGACTTTTATTGTAGGTATGAGCACATTTAAACTGTTCTGGTAAGTGGTAAGGGTATATTATTTAACATATTATATAACATTTTGTATACTTTATTTAAAATTCTTCTTTAAATATTTTAAGTTTACTACTTCATAAATTGTATATGTTAAATGTTGTAGATTTTATATTTATTTATATTTTTATAATACTCAATGTTGCTTATTTAGTACCTACTGTTTTATATGTATTTACCTATTGGCTAACGTGAACTATTCGAGAAACTGAATCTTACATATATTTCCAATAAAATATATAGTAATATTCTGTCTAGGCTACTTGCAAGTCGGGTATACCCGACTAGACTACTCTTGGCTGGTATCTTTCAGACCTAATGCACTTATTTAAGAATATCAAATAATTTAAGACATGCCCAAAGTGCCAAATCCGATTCTGGAAGCCAAAACCCAAAGCTTGTTTAAAAGACTTACGAGTGGGCTATGAATGTGTCTAGAAGAGAATATTAAATGCCTTTATGACTGCTTGACTTCTGACAATTAAAGCAATAACTCAAATCAACCACCGACAAGCATTTTATGATGCCTTCTGCCCTTTGCCGCGATGTTGCATGCCACGTTGCACAATCATATCATATCATATCTGTTGGCTGCCAGACCGACGAACAAAGCCGTCGAGTATCTATCACTTAGTTGGCCGGCTGGCAATCATTCGCCTTGAATCCTCGCATCCTTGAGTCCTTAATCCTTTGCAAATCGCCGACACATTATCTGTCTAGCCGTGAGGCGAGCCGGGTCCGTTTTAAGCTCTCACTCAACAAAGAGTCCGTCGTCTACTATTGTTTATCAATTTTATGCAAATCAGTCGAGGCCCAATTCAGTTGTCTGTCCGCGTTGTCTGTCTCTCTGTCTTTCTGTCGGCGTGGCAACAGTTTTTATTGGACTATTATCACGTTGGCGGCATAATTTTGTAATTGAATTAAGCTGGCTTTTCAGAATCAAATGCATTTTAATAATTTAATTTTATAAGCCTGTTTGAGCTGTGCACGGCAAAATGCCCGCGTGTTCCGCGTTTTATCAATTAATTAAAATCTAAAACTATTCGCGGATTCCATGCGAATCGAAGAGCTGTGAAAGTGACTGCATTAAAATCGAATACTTTGTGTTTTGTCAGGCTAAATACAAGCTACTTCACTACTTCCCCAAATGAAACACGTTTTCCTCATGATTTCGTCTAAGCTGAAACTTTGATTTTAATTCCAAATCCCTTATTTTATGTCCTGCTTTCTTGCAACCCCGCAAACACGAACCTTTAAAGTCGACGGGCAAAACTTTCGCTTTCCCCGGGTGCAATTGAAACTGAGACTGTTTAGAGCCCTCAGGAGTTTACTGTTGGTTGCCATTGCGCGTCTGTGTGTCGCCCACATCCAGTGGCCCGAAATAAATCCATCGCCGTGGGCCATACATGACTTTGACAGCCAGATTTTAATTCAATTACATCTGTAGCTGCAAGTCGTGTGCAAATATTTTCATAGGACAAATTAAAACGTTCGCCCGTTCCCGTTCCCATTCCCGTGTCTCTTTCTGGAGACTTCATCAACACAACCAGGAAACATATCAAACAACCCTCCGACACCCGAGGCACACGCGTGAATCGCTGCTTAAATCCACTTGGATCTGCTATATTAAGAGTAAACAAATTTGCCCAGAATGCGTTTGAATATAAAAAATAAGAAAAGAAAAATCAACCAAAGTCCGAAATGTGAAAAGTGAGTTGTTGCACACGGAATCCATAAGAGCTCGACATTTCTGCACATGTCCTTCACATTGTACAATTATGTACCTACGTGTTTTGCAAATCCACAACTACATTTGTACGAATTTAAAGTTCTCTTAGTCTCTCCTCTTGCATAATAATGACTGCAATTTGCCCCCGGACAAACTGTTTGTTGTATTGTCCTGCCAGCCTCTGGTGCATTTTAGTCGGATGTTCACCTAATGAGGACTGCAGCTTGCAGCATCTTAATCAACATCCCACACAGGAGATGGACAAACGGAGAAAGTCTCTTTGAAGAGGAATATATAGTTCTATACTTTAATTTAAGTCAGCAAAATTGTTGTGGGCAACGTATTTTGATCATTAAGTCCAAACAGTGAATCGAGCTTAATATCGATAGGTATAAATTGACAAAAAATCAATCGAGTTGTCGATACATCTCCGAAAAATAACGATAAATCGAGTTTATCCAATGAAATTTGTAAATGAAATATAGGTGAAAATTCAAGTTGTAAAGTTTTTGTGCCAAAATCAAAATTTAATTCAAAATTTGTAATGTCTAGTTTTAATTAACCATTAAATATATCTATAAAAATATATAGTTCTATAAATACGTAAAAACTGTTAAAGCACACGTGATAATCGCCTGGAGATATTGCAAATTACAACAATCGAATTAATTAAAATTGAGACAATAATCGCTTTCGAATAACCCGCAAGTTGGTCTTGCGCGCAGGACAAGCAATAAAAGCTGAAGAAAAACTTTGCACAGGAAGTCGCTGTGTGGAAGGGGAAGGGGAAGTGGAAGGAGGAGGGGAAGGGAAAATCTGATGCGGAAATCGAAATTTGTTAAATGGAGCAATCGATGAATGGAGAAATGGCTCTGTGACGTACCTCCTTCCACTGCCTCTATCAGTCGACAGTCCAGAGTTTGGATTTACATTTTATCGCTTGTACGTTTGCACCATTTCAATTACAAACAATAACAATAAAATGTGGGTGGTTCAAGGCAGGACTTGTCCAGGGGGCAGGTGGGCGAGTCGTTAAAGTTCAAGAAAGCGCGTTGGCAGCAATAAAGAAAAAGGAAAAAAAAATAAATGAAGCTAAAAGTGTAGTGCAAGGGAATTAGTTCACACGGAAGTGGCTGTCAGTATAACTGCCCCACCGATCCACCTGCTTCCTCCACTCTACCTCCTCATCCTACTCCTACACTTATCCTGGCTCCTGTCCAAGCACCCGTCATGTCGTTCGTGCGGAAGTTAGGTGCCGAAGCGGGAATTGTAGGTAAATATTATTGCAAAGAAATTTAAATACAGATTTTTTTCATTATCTTTCCCTGTCTCTTTGGCACTTTTTCCATTTCTTTGCTATTCTTCCGTTAAGGTGAATACATTAATGGAATTGCACACCTCTATTCTTAGTTCTCTTTGTTCACCTTTAAAGTGTTTCCACAAAGTTTTCCCGACAGCGTTTAGAGACTTGAGAATTTGCACAATTAGCAAGCGTACATATCACTATCAAAAGGGGAAAACTGAGATACTATTAAATTCTCTATGGAGATGACAGCTTGATTGTAAACATTAATAGTTCTGTTCTCATTTTCAATATAGATATTTAGTTGAAATTTATTACATAAAAATAGAAGTTGAAAGAGGAGATAAATGACATTTATTCGCTGAAAATTTCACAGAATTTCGTATTTGGCGTTTTTATTTGGGACTTTAGCAGCTTATAAGATCATTGCAAGAGAATTTTCGCATTGAACGAAATAGATATATGTATGTGGTACTTGGTATTTACTTGATTTCTGTCCTCTTCTGTTCAGTGACTTATGGTACTTTGATTCAATTAGCCGTTTTTGCAGATCTACGACACGTCACGGCTCTCAACACACAGTGCTGAGTGTAATTAATGAGCTCAAGTTTGGAGTACCAACTGGACGACAGATTTTAAGGAAGCTGCCCGCAGGCCAAGCTGAATAAATAAACATTTTTTGACATGAAGCAAAGTAAAAGTGCAAAGAAATAAATTCGCACAACTAAAAACTTATTTCATTAGCAATTTCCATCAAAGCCAAAGTCAGTCATAATAATGACGCACATACTCGCTTTCTTTCTCTCTCTCGCTCTCTCTCTCTCTCTCTCTCTCTCAGACATACCCGCGGGAAATGTGTGTGCCCCGATGTTGTGCTCAATTTAATTCAACGCCAATAAAACCTCGATAAAATGAAATTTTTAGCTAGAAATTTGCAGTTGCCCTTGGCAATCACTGGGAACGAGCACCATTGATAGCCGTGGCGTATACGTGACAAACGCCAGCCATGTGTTTTAATCCTGAATTGTCTCCACTCACTGTACAAGCAACGAGCAACGAGCAACAAGGACAACGGACAATGAACACTGAACACAGGATAAGGAAAAACAAACAAAAGGCGCATAAGTAAAAACGAAACAGAAAACTTGGACATAAATAAGAGAAAAATAAAACAGCAAAGAGAAAAGTTTATGGTCAACATTTTTAGTTGCGGTCGAATGAATACAAAAGTGTATTTTCATGAACACACACATACACATTAATACAGGCACTCACTCACACACACACAGAGAGAGAGATACATATGTATGTTTGTATATCTGTATTGTCGACTTGGCAACATTTATTATATCACAAGTGGCCAACTGTATCCCAATGATGTCCATTCTTGGCCCTCAGTCGCACTTTTATTATTATTGATGACAATTTTGAGCAGACAATAAAACGAACATCTACAACAACATCAACAATAAAAACAATAAGTGACTTTCATCTGGCAACTAAAAGCAAACTAGGCGCAACTACAATACATTTTTGGGCCAAATGTTTAGCTGTAGCTAAAAAACTTTTTTAGCCGCCAACTTTGTGAACTTTTGACGTTTTCATATTAAACGACAATGCAAAGCGTCCTGAACTACTAATAAGTGAGCAAAAAAGCAATGGAAAAATACAAAAAAGAAAATAAGAAAATATGATAAGATCTACGAAAAGCAAATTTCATTAAGTTGCCAGCAGCCGTCACGCAAAACTGCATGAAAGTTATTTATAAAACTTTTTATTCCGCCAATATCATTTTTTTACAAAGATGTGTGTGTGTGTGTGTGCTTCAAAAGGTTTCACAAGTCAGCAGGATAAATTGCCCCAAAATGTATGCTATGTAAAGACTAACAGCTGTTGAACTCTAAATACTCTTCATTTATGGCAACGATGAGCTCAGCATGTAACTAGAAAACTCTGCTGGGAAAAAAAGGCGACGAAGGAAATTTTGGATAATTTTTGCTTGAGCTGCGAACAAATGGCTGACAAGCACGTGCTCCATCAATTTAATATTTTATACTTGTGCTTATATATACACAAGCACACACACATACACTTACAGAAACTTGCACACATATTGAGCTGACATGGCCAATTGATTAACCTAAGCCACAAGCCGAATAGTGGCAACTTTGAGCAGCCGCCGAGCAAAGTTAATTCCGAATCGTTTATCAAATGGCGCTGCAAACTTGAAATGCATACGAGACTGAGTCGCAGTCGGAGTCGGAGTCTGTTGGCAGCTGCCTCGGGGGGTCGTGGGGCATGCACCTTGGCTGAGTGGCAGCATCTGTTGTCGGAGGAGCCAATGCAAAGTTGCAAAAACAAGTCTAGAGCACATCACACACACATATGACGAGGCGAGAACCCGTGGCTTCAACGTTCCTCAGCTATTTGTCAAATTTTGACTTTGCTCTTGCCGGAAAATTGATGAAATGATTTGTGAAAATTCGAACAGCATTCGAACAGGAAAACTGCACGAGGTGATGAAATCAAATACGAGTAAATAACAATAAATAAATGGGAAGCATCCGCGACTGCAGCAAATGTTCTGTAGAAACAGGGGAATACCTCTATTATTTATTTTATGCACCTTTCGGAAGTGTGCAAAGTGTGTAATGGATTGCCATTTGATATGGCTGAAATCAGCTGCAAGAAATTCCCCTAATATTTCGCATTGAATGCAGCCAATTTGGAGGCACTTGTAAAGTTGTTCCTCACACTCACACACACTCACACACACTCGCTTTTTTGGCCTTTGGCGTTTGTTTTCTGATTGTATAATCGGCGCAAAAGTGAAAAAACCCTGCAGTCTGCACTCGACCAACACACGATCTCAGATTTTTCATGAATTATCCTTGACACGTATACGCCTTGTGGCAAGGTGCCGAGTGGTGGTCGGTGGTCGGGAAAGGGGAAGGGGAGGGGAAAGAGAGTTCGCCGCTAACCGCTCAGGAGTAAACATTTGCCGCTCGAATGAAGCGCCCAATGAGGCGACACAGGCGAGTGCATAAAGCATTCCCATACAGCCAACACCAAAACAATCACACACACAAAACAAATATTAAAAAAAAATAGCATTAAGATAAAATTAAATCATGGCTTAGCTGACTTACTTATACCCTAACACATTATAAGGAAATTATCTTACAAAAAACAATTAATTTATCAAAAATTCGTTGAAAATAAAGCACAAAAAAAGTTTGCTTTACTTGATCAAAATTATATAGTAGCAAAACTTATGCTTAGAAACCGAAGTGTATATAAATGATTAAAATACGATATATAAACACGCTTTCAGAAAGATTTTTAAAATCGGAAACCAGCAATGATAAAACTGCAAGCTGATCTATGAAAAAAAACTTTTAATAAAATATTTAATTTAAAAAATTCGTTTAACAAATTTCATGTCTGATAAACATTTTTAAGCTGGTTTTTTCTTTTTATTGGGCTCATTTGTACAAAAAAACAAAGGATTAAAATAAATAAAATGCCAAATAAAATCAGTAATAAATATTATTAATTAATAAAACGTATGACAATTTAAAACTATTCGTAGCTAATTAATCGCAGAATTCTGCGGTATCCGAGCTGATAAAACTGCAGTTGCCAGACCCACACACACACACACACACACACACACACACACACACACACACACACACACACACACACACACGCACACTAAACAAGGAACAACGGGTTAAACAAGGCATCCGTTGTTAAGTACACGTATTTTCCGATCCATTTATCACAGAAAGAGAGCAGAGAACACCTAGAACAGCTTCCACAATGGCAACGGCAGTTCGAATTCAAAAGCCAGATTTTTAAGCGATATTCTGCAGCAAAGTTCGTAGCTAACAAAGCCCATTATGTACTGAGAGTGTGTGTGTGTGTGCTTGTGTGTGTGCATGTGTGTGTGTGTTTCTGTGTGAGCCAGTTAACGGAAAAACGCAATAAATGCAGCAAATGTGTTGCTTTGTGTGGCGTCTGCTGCAACTGCTGCTGCTGCTGTTAAACGCATTTTTATAGAAATGTGCATTCATGCCACAGCCAACGCCCATTTGTATGCTATACATATATATATTTTTTTTTTATTTTTTATTTTTTTCTACAGCGTGTGAATGGCTTTTATTATAATCGTTTGCCCTGCGACGAGGCATTGGCAAATAGCAGAGAGAGAGAGAGATAGAGAGCTCTTTAGCACAAATTTCCATCACAAAACGGTCCAATTAGCGAGCGTTTAATGCAAATGATTTCGATGGCAAAGCAATTGAAAATACTCCTTATATTAGAAACTACAAACTGAATGACGCAACTGCCAACAGAAACTGAGAAAGTGAAGTGAGAATTTGGAATGGAGAACTGTCTCTTTCTCTCTGACTTACTATAAAACTTTTATTATGCACACGAAAGGTGAGCATGTATAGTAACTAATAAATGGACAGCACATATTGTCCCCAAGAGCTCTGGATTAAATAGGTCACAGTCAACATTAGGAGGGATTACTTGGCACGCAAAGTTCAGTCAACACCTGAGCACATTAAATTCTTCAACTCGGCATTAAACACACAAGTTCAACGCAATGAAGGCCATAAATTCAAGTCTATTCAGTGCTGACCACATTCAAATTTCAGTGCTGTCTGAATGAATGAGTAAATTCGCATAAAATAGAAATCCTGTAGGGTTGTCTGACTTGTGGCATATTTTTTTATATTTTATTTAGACTGTGTATACACTATTCAGAGAGAGAAATGTTACAAGGGTTAACATGGTCTGCAACGCGACCGCAACAATTTCTACAGCCAAGTGCAACTTAATTTCAATATAAATAAATAAAAAGTAAAGAAAAGCTACAGGGGAGAAGAAAAGAGTCAGTTTTGAAAAGAGCTGCACTAAAAGCAACTGCATTCGGAAGATATGGGCTTGTGGTCAAGGCAAGTGGCAAACTGAGCACTTTCAGTCGCAGAAGCCACGAAAAATTAAGATAAATTCAATTTACTAGACTCCTTCACAAATAATCCCATTTACGTACTTATTGCCACAACACACACACACACACACACACACGCGTACACATCCACATCCGGTCAACAAGTTGCTAGACAGCTGACTTGCCTAAGATACGGAGATGCCTGTTCGAAGACTCTACTCTCCCACTGTCCCACTGTCCCATTGTCGGCTTTTGTCATTGCCACATAAGTATAAGTGTGGGTGAGCATACGGCGTTGTGCCCCTAGATGGGATACTCCCCGATAGGAGGAGGACAACTGTGGTTAGACTCGCACTTTCGTTTTGTGCATGTGTCATTGAAATTCAATAAGGACAACTGTCCTTGCTTACATTGTACTATTGCCAGGGACGACGAAAAAGTCGTCAGTCGACAGACAACAGAGTCGTCTACTTCAAGCCAATAACTGCTCCTTCATTCTCTCAATACACACAAGTGGCGTGGTCCTCTCTTCCTCCATCTCTTTTTCTCTTTTCTCCATCCTCCTCCCTTTGCCATGTGTGTGTGTGTGTGTGTGCGATGACTTTCATTTCTATGAAATTGATTTCCGCTTATGGCACTTTGGTGTTGCTTACATGTTGCGTCTGCCACAAACACTCACTCCCACACTCACAGACACATTCTCTATGAATATTTCTTTGCATTACTCTTCTTCATCAACATGTTAGGCCATTGATAGTGGCGAACACTGTGACGAGCTGATTAAGATAATGACTTCATTAATTCATCCAATTCATAGCAGCATTTTCCCTCATTATTTATATTAATATTAATTATCTCCACGTAATGAAATGTATTCCAGTTGCTGCTGTTAATCTCTCGAGTGTGTTGACTTCAGTTAACCCAAAGCAGCGACATTGAACTGACTCTCCTGTTAAACTAACAGATATGAAATAAGTTATGTAAATACAAACAGTGAAATAAGTAAATGTGGATGAAATTATTAAAAAAAAAATATATACTTTTAACACAAAAGATTTGATGCAGATTTCTTAAAATAATCTAATCATTTAATTTCCGTTTGTATGACACATAAATATATTTAACCCATTAAGTACCCATGGAAAATTTAGAACTTTTGAAAACGTGTTTTTTTTTCCTTATTTCCTCGATTTTTTATAAAAAATATTTTGATCCAAAAAATTTTTTTGAAAATCCTAAAAATGACTATTTTAACCCCTTTTTCCTACGTTTTCCTCCTTTTCATACAAAAAAATTTCAAGAAAAAATTCTAGCAAAAATATTTTGAAAAAATTTTTACACTTTTACAGATTCTTTGCATTTTCCATGAGTACTTAATGGGTTAAAGCAATTATTGTGACATTCAAACGGAAATTAAATGATAAGATTATTTTAAGAAATCTGCATCAAATCTTTTGTGTTAAAAGAAAATTTTTTTTTAATAACTTCATCCACATTTACTTGTTTCCCTGGGGTACAAACAGTAAAAATCGACAAATGTATTTTAAGAGGAAAATATTGCGACTCTTCTTCTAGCCATATAAATTGAAAATCAAAAATAAATGAACTATCAGTGCACTATTTTAATTGACGTTTAACTCCAATTAGAGATTTTAATTGAATTTAAACATAGAGATTTCTTCCTGCACTCATCGCACAGTGCGCTTTTGTGTTTCAAGTCGTAAATTGCTCATAATTGTGCATCGCACATGCAGTTAAAGTGGCCTACAAAAGTAATGGAACAAGGAACCACGTGGCAACTTCCTGTGCGCTAATTAAAGGACTCGCTGTGTAGTTAATGCGCCTTGAGGGCGAAATTCCCCAGCGGCTACAATAAAACTAATTGGCCTAACAACTTTTGACTTCCTTTGGTTAACTTAATTACGGCGCATACCGAAATATCTTAATTGCAGACGCAAATTAATTATAATTAAAAAGTGGCCTGCTATTGAAAGTCTTATGGTTTATTAGCAACTGCAATGGCATTCAATTACCTGGAGTCTGGCATTTATAGTATTATTGCAGTATTCACACACAGACCCGCAAATATTTGCGTTAACAAGCTTTTGGGCCAGCAATAGAGTCATAACCAATTGCAATTGAAATTGCTAGTGGTGACTGCGATTGATTTATTGGCAGAATTAATGCATGGCAACATGTCGAATTGAATGCATTTTGAGCTGCGAAACTATCGCTAGATTTGTGCCAGAGCAGCGGTATCACTGCGTATACGTAATATGCTGCAGCAATCGCTCAGCCGCATTTCCCACATTTTCATCGGCTCCACGTTTATCAAAATTCCATTGCCCATTTGGATAAATCGTGCAATAGACTCAAAGTGGTTGCATCTTCAATAAATCGCTGTGTTTTCGGTGTATGAAAAATTAAACTGCACTTCATTAAATATCCATCACAACAACTCAATAAAATACTAAATTTGCTGAGCGAATACAAAAACGAATTGCGGCCACTGTAGATGTGTGTGTGTGCCACAGACTATAAAAATATTTGTGTGTATGTGCGTGTGGCAAACAGTGAAAACTTTTTCAATTCAACTGCGATTACGAGTACATTGCGCGTCAGGCCGCAATTTTGCCGTTTATACTATTTATGAGTACTCGTACTAGTACTCGTATTCACAGACGCACTCAACATTCACTCTAAACTCATACTTCTCTATTCATGCTAGAGCAGGGCCTTAGAGTGCTATTGGCCGGGCTCAGTGTCCGTTTTAGCCAAGGCTGAAGATCCGACAGTCGACATTTTCTTTTTTGCCCATGATGCAATGTGTCGGGTGTTTATGCAAAGCTTTTAACTGCTCAAAACAAAGTGTATTAATTTAATGAAATTCAGTCCATTAAAACCTTGGCAGAAGGCATTACACACAGTTACAGTCACAGTCATAGTTACTGTCACAGTCACAGTTACAGTTGCAGTCACACTTACATGCATAATGTCCGATATGTCAGTCATCGTTAGTTTATTTATCCGAGAGGGAGATGGAGAAAATGTCGCTGTCGCCATCACTGCAAATTGAAAAAGCGAATAAAAATGTCTCATGTCAATGGAAAATTGTCATATAAGGGAGAGAGAGGGAAAGAAGAAAGGGTGATGGATAAAAAGTGCATTATGACCTTAATGCAAGGCGAAATATATAAAAAAAAATAATGTCAATATATAAAAAGCTCATAATTTTTAGAGATAAACAAATCGATAGATAGTTTGAAAAGTAAATAAAAGTGAAGGTCGCATAAATAAATATGTGTCCCAAGTTAAGTGTTCAATAAGTCGTCAGAAGTGAATCAAAAGAAAGAAAAGAACTATAAATACCATACAAGTTGACTGTAAGTGGTTGAGTGGTTGAGTGGTGCTGTTATTTGACCCAAGTGGTGTCCATTGTTTGGCCAACTTTGGAATTGTTTGGTGGCATGCGTTCGAAGCAATATGTGGTAATTATTAAGATTAATAATACGACTAGTGGTCCAGCTGTCCGAGGTTCGAGGGTTGACCGAACTGAACCGTTGATGGCTTTTTAATGAGTTGGCCGATGGGTTCCAAGGGCTTTGCCGACAGCAGCAGCAGCAGCAACACCACAGAAGCAATTAAAGCACATCAATTAATATTAAATATTTCAACGGCAATTAAATGAAATAATTCTCGGCTGGCATTCGCCATCAATCCACCAGCCAGCAGCCACAAAATTGTCTGTTGTGACCAATGAACCGTTGGCTTTTAGTCCTCCTCCAACAAGATACATACATACAAAGAACAAAAAACTTTTGCCTTTATGCCGAATGAAATTTTCATTAACCAACGAGGCAACCAAAGTGATTGTGGCAATTGCGATGGGACGATGGCGATGGCAAAGACAAGTCGCGAGATGTGGCAAGTTTGAAGTGAAAAGTTTTCAACTTGTGCCAACTGGACACATGTTACAAAATTCGCAAATAAATTTCAGTTGCTGCGAAAGTTTCCACGCATTCGAAATGCAAATGAAATGCGCGCGATTGTTGACAGGCGAACCAAAAGGGCGGGGCCAAAAGTTGAACCTAAAAAGCCAGGCTAAAGTTGAAGCCGAAGCCGAAGTTGAAGTTGAATGGAGGAAAAACTTGAACCGAGCCTGCATTTCTTATGAGTCACTGAACGAAATTATTTCCAAAAGCATTTCAATTTCACCCGGCAATACGCGTAATTGCAATTTGCATTTGTATGAGGCTTGCAAACAAAAAAAAAAGAAAAAATCAACTAAGAAAAAAATAGTGAGGAAAAGGAACCAAATAAAGAAACTTTGCCTGGGCCAAAGACGAGCGAGAAGGAATCGCGTCCGTCTAGCTGCATGGCAAAAAGACCAATTAAGCAGCCCGTTGTGGAATTTTGATTGCGAATTTCCACACTGCAAAGGGGTTAAGGCATTCGTGAACATTGCAGTTGCATACTAATTTCTAGGCACATTAGTGCAAGGACTTGCCACAAGGCTATTGCACTGTCCTTTCACCTGTATATGTTTGTGTTTTTGTTTGTGCTTGACATGTGAATCAATGGAAAGTTGCGAAATCAAAAGCACTGTGCACTAAACATACCAAGGCAATGAAATGCCACAACTCGTCCGTTTGCTCAGAGCACACTCGGCTGCCGAAGGAATTCGCAAGGAAGCCCTGAAAAATGCCTACAACTTTTTGGCCAAGAACCGCAAATTGTTTCAAACTTGCAGTCAGACTGAGGCCGAGGGTCGCACATATTCGTACT
This sequence comes from Drosophila recens, assembly GCA_037043495.1. Lineage (NCBI taxonomy): Eukaryota > Metazoa > Arthropoda > Insecta > Diptera > Drosophilidae > Drosophila > Drosophila recens. The sequence goes on from JBAMBJ010001544.1 coordinate 57,546, forward strand.
AGGGAAATACAAAAAGAAAAGAGAAGCAAGAAAGCCAAATATTAGGACTTATAAAATTGTAGAAAACCTTGCGAAGTTTGGCATCTGGCATCCTCTCTACCTGGCCAACAAAAAGCCGTAAGCCATGGCCAAAAGCAAGCCATAGTACTACCCCAAGAAGGCAACCGTAAATTTTATTGCATGACTTGATTAAATTCGCATGCAACATCAGCGGCAACAACAACAACATTCAGTTCAGACGACGAACGATGGACGATGGACGTAGGTCGAGGCTGGGTCATTCAATCCAAACAACTGAGGTCCTTCTTTGTGCTGCTTCCTTCTCTCCATTTTGGCTTTCCTTTCCTCATTTTCCCGCTTTTTCAGCATTTTAACGTTTTAACGTTACTTAATGAACTTAGAGTGTCATACTAGCAAAAACAGTCGCTAGTCGACCTCCCCTTACCCCAACTACTCTGTACTTTCTCCATTGACCCCCCAAACTACCCCCTAGGTCCCCTCATACTGCCCCACTTGCCACCATTTGCAGTAGTTAATGTTATGATGGATTTTGTGCAAAGCGAAAAGCAACTTTGAACCTTAATAATACACAAGTATGTGTGTGTGATTGTTTATGTGTGTGTGTGTGTGATTATGAACGAAAGGTTTTTAACATTGGCTCCGTTTCGTTGATTTTCCAAAGGCAGGCCAACTGGTCCGACTGCCTTACGGAAGTCTGCCCTTTTCTATGATTCCATGCTTAAATATGCTTCATGAGACTTGAAAGCATTTGAAGTAATGAAAAAAATACAAGTGCTCTACCATCGAGACTGATCGTCTAACTAATACTCTGTAGCTTTAAGAAAAGAATGAACGAAAAAAAAGAGAATGAATTGAGTTTAATTTTCAAAAAAAAATATTAAATATGTTAAATACAATAAATGTGAAAATTAAATAAACTTAAGTTGCCCAACGGGGTACATCAAATAATTGTACTGCAACTACTATTATAAATCAATATCTAAGAAGTGTATGAAATGAACAGCTCCAGTAAAATTTTTATTGAGCATCTATAAAAAACTATTTATATGCACAAGCTTATTTTCAAATACCCTTTTTTCAATAATTCGTAGCCAATTCAGAACAGGAAATTATTAGAGAGAATACCATAAATATTAAATATATTTTGTAGAATTACAAACCCATTGTCCTTGACAGTGCACAGAATGCTGAAAGGAGGAAACAAATGTGAAATCAAGAAGCAATCTAAGATACACATAAGAATTGCAAGCATTACGAACATGTTGATGGTGAAGTCTGCAGGGATTGACCAAGAGATACCCACTTAACTTTCAAAGGTGAAATATTATGCAAAAGGAATTTATGTAAATCGTATCAATATTTTTATTAATATATAAATTAATACGTAAGTCGCATATAAATACTAAAAACCATACCTGTTAAATAATGATTAAAAATCTGAATCATTAGTAATTAGATGATTTTTGTTTAAAAGTCGAACTAACGATGGAATTAAGATTATTTTTAGTTTTGCCTAATAATTTTATAATAACAATTATAAAAAATCAAAAATATTCTAAAATTATTAAAATTATTTAAAAACAATCAAAAATAATCTTTTAGAGTATTCGGATTATTTTTGATTTTTTCAAGTTATATTTTAATAATTTTAACAACTTTAGATTAGTTATTTCTGATTTTTTGTAATCGTAATATCTATCCATAAATATGTATATTCATCTGTTCATGAATTTCAATAAACTCTTCTTGCTCACAATTTGGCTGCAGGGTATGAATAGGGGTATGATAAGGGAGGGGGACTTGGTAATACGCTGCGCAAAATTTAACGAAGCTTAACCTCGTTCAATGTGAAAATACACTTTAGGTGTACTTTGCGCTGTCATTTTGGGCGCAACTCGAGCAGCAATTGTGCAAATACTTAGTGAGAGGAGGGCGGACTACACCAAGTGGTCGACAGAGGCTAAAGGGTGCAGAGCACGTTGGTGGTGGGTTTGAGGTGCCGACAAAAGTTTTTCAAGTAAAATGCATGAAAGAATGATAAATGAGTCGCAGGTAGCAGCCACAACTCTCTCAATTTCTCTCTCTCTCTCTCGATGCCAAGTCAAGAATTTCTATCGAAATGTAGTGGGAAAATATTTGATTTTCACCAAGTCCAAGGAGTTGGAAATGCAGCTGCAAGTGTCATCTTTAAGTTAAACAAGAAAATTAAAGCTATAAATTTAAATAAATTTAAATTATACAAGAAAATTAAAGTAGAAAAAGGAAAAACTGAAATTGAAAGTGCGAACAACTTGATGCCGGAAATTGGTTTCATATGACAACAACGCACGGTCAATGACAATGACGATGACAATGACGATGGGTTGCCGCATATGTCAAAGACATGGCAACGATGCGGTGGTGCTGCAGTGGTGCAGTGGTGTTCAATTACTCAGGCCCAAACCGCAAACACGAGTCCCAAGTAAAACAGACAACATCATCATCAGCATCAATATGGACGCGATGCTGACCACAAGTGATGGTGTGTGTGCGTGTGTGTGTGTGTGTGTATTTGCGTGTGTGGTGCATGTGGGTGAAATGTGATGCTTCTAATGCTGCGGTGTTCGCGGGGTCCGTAAACGAAATCAGTGGCAAAAGGTGAAAGTGAAATGCATTGTATAACAATGCCAATGAACTTGGCCAACAGCAGCTATTGAATTACCCACCAATGTGGCTATAAAAAGGCAAATGCGGGCACGCAAACTCACACTTGATAACCGATGGCTGATAACTGACAACGACAACAGCAGGAATTAACAAATTCAAACGCAGGAGGAGCGACAACAACAACAGCAACAACATGAAGTCTGGCCAACGAAATTGGCAATATGCAAATGGGCCACTAATGATCAATGCATTGTTATTATTGTACTTGATGTTGTTGGCCATAAGCATGAGGCCAACGGCGGGCATAACGGTACCGCTGCCACTGGAGTTGCCACTGCCTTATCATCATCATCATCAGCAGCAACATCATCATTATCAGCCTTATTCCCATCACACCAGAAGCAATTATTATGAGCCAGAGGCGCAGACGGGCGCGGAGTCTGAGTCGGAGGCGTTAGCCGGATTAGCAGGATATAGACAACATTATTATGGGGCAACTAGTGCAGCTGCCACGCGGCAAACGCTGCTGCAGGATGTGGATGTGGATGTGAATGCTGATGATGGCGACATTGGCGACTTGGCAGCGGCAACATATGCAAATTATGAGCCAAAAGCTTTTGCTGCCAACGGCTTTGTGCCAACGACCGCACTACATGGCTACAACAACAACAACAACCACGACAACAACAACAACAACAATGGACTGCACTATGATGTTGCTGGCGGGCAACGCGGCAAAATCGATTTTGTCATTAATACGGCAAATTACGAGCTCGATAGCAATGAGGAGCAGCAGCAGCAGCGGCAGCCACCGCCTGGCAGCTACTATCAAAGCTATGGATATCAGCATCAGTCTCAGCCCCAGGCAGCACTGGCACCACCACTGACACCACTGGCGCCACTTCCAGTGCCACTTCTCGATTATCCCATTGAGCAATTTGCCAATTATCGAGGCAGAAGGGAGCAGGAGTCGCGGCAATTGAACAATGGCAATGCTTTGGTTTATGCCGTGCAACAACAGCAACAACAACAACAGCAGCAACACGAGCAACAGCAACACGAGCAACAACAACATCATCAGCAGCGACAACATCAAAGTGAACCTCAAACCCAACTCACAGATCAGCAGCTATCAGCTCGTCATATAGCCGATCTACCTGAAGGAACGAGTACAAGTGGGCGTGGCAACTCCCTGCCGCCCATTACGACCAGTGTGCATCATACCCTGTCCAGTAGCAAGGCCTTGGCGGGTCTGCCCCTCGCCAAGCACATCGAGGTGACCAAGAATATTCCGATCACGCACTATCAGAAGCAACACGTGCCCTACAGACACAACGTGCCCCTGCGCGTGTCACGCCCCGTGATCACCACCATTCCGAAGCCCATTCCCATCCGGGTGCCGGTAACCAAAACTGTCGCGGTGCCACAGTTGCAAGAAGTCAAGATACCCGTGGAGAGGATTCAACCCGTGCCCGTGGAGCGACCGATTCCGTTTGTGGTGGAGCGACGAGTTCCCTATCGGGTGGAGAAGCCCATTGCCACGCCCATTTACTACCCGTATCCGGTGAAAGTGCCCGTGGTGCGCACGGTGGTGCACAAGCAGCGACCAGGGCTGCCACACCGCTGGGCACCACTCAACCACCTAATGGGCTGAAAATCCGAATTCAAAACCGCAGCCGAAGTTATAATCTTATATACTACATATATGTTAGGTATGTTGAATATGTAAGGGACTGTAAAAATAATTTCAATCATAACTGCAAACCGTTTTTTAAACGGTTCGGTTCTTGAACTTAACCTTTGAAGTTAGTTAACCCGCAAACCTGAACTCCTTTCTTAATTAAGAGGTTCGGTTTGAAAAAGTATTTTATCAGAGATATCAAGTTTTCTAATTTCGCACAAATATTAAAGACTTGGAAAAAATATTCATAATCTAATAAGTCATATTTAAATAATATATTAGTTTCAGTATTAGTTTCAGTACTTTCTTGTGTATTTTTAATATTTTATCAGAGATATCAAGTTTTCTAATTTCGCACAAATATTTAAGACTTGGAAAAAATATTCATAATCTAAAAAGTCATATTTAAATCATTCAATTAGTTTCAGTACTCACAAAAATGTTATTTTTTTATTAAAAAATGTAATACATTAAAATAAAAGGTTAGTTTAAAATAATAAATATACTTTCTTGTGTCTTGAATTGAACCAAGTTGCGAACCAAAACCTTTGTTTGAGGGAGTATATACATTTTTATACAATTTTAATGGCTTGCAGCCTTTATTTAAAATTCGAATTGAGTGTGCACTCTGAACCCCACGTTAAGCCCATGCTCTGTTAACCCACTGTTGACCCTGGGCATTCAGAGCTAAATAATTGCAATTAGTGGCAATAAGGAGTGTAAAAGTGCAGAGCAACTCAAAAAACTTTCATGCCACCCAATAATTCTAGTGGAGTCAAGAGCGTAGTCAAACAAGAAATTGAAGTCGAGGTCAGGGGTCAGGGGGTCAGAGGGCAACCTCCAAATGAAGAAAAGTAGCCAAGTAAAACTTTTTAATTGAGCTAAGATCCAACAAATGCGGCTAATAAATATGTATTGAAGTGCGGCACTGCAACAGGAGAGAGAGAGAGAGAGGAGGGAGAGCAGAGAGAGAGAGAGAGAGCAGAGAGAGAGGAAGAATGCAATTGCTAATTGCCAAATGTAACAACAACAATAAAAGCAACAGCAGCAAAGAACAACAACAACATGCAACACGCAGCAAGTCAAAACAAAATAAACGCGACGTTCAACTTCAGAAGGGCGTTAACGAAACAGCAACAAAATTAGCCAAAAAGTAAAGACTTGGCTAGCAGCAGAATAGAACAGAGAGGAGGAGAGAGAGGGAGAGAGCGAGAGAGACAGAGAGACAGAGAGTGGGAGAGTGGATGTGACAAGGTCTGTGACTGTAGCTCTGTAGCTGATGGAATTGCTGCAAGTTATTGCCGACTAATGAAATTAACGCTAATTGACTTGGAAGTCCTATGTTCAGCTTCATCTTCAACTTCAGCTTCAACATCTTGCTCCTTTTCTTCTTCTTCATCAGTTTCTCCTTAAGCCATTTAAGCCAGTGCGTCCTAGCTGTATTTATTTAATACCATGGTACATGAATCGTTCCATCTTTCATGGCCAGCGGCTAACTCGGCCTCAAAATGGCGGCTAAAACGTAATTAAAATTTATCAAGCCAGATGAACTGTCAGTCCAACAAATGAACTATTGTGTGGTTCATTTATACACGGACATACACATTAAAAAATGATCAGGAACTAGTAAATTAAATCAATAACAAAATTAAGGTACAGTTGCATAAAAATAAATAATGAACTTTAAATATGTTATCTAAATAAATCAAAGTTGATTTGTGTGCCATATATGTATTTCTCTCAGTGCACAGCTCCAACATAATATAATAATTCATAATATTTAGATATATTGTTTTATGAATATATTTGATTAAATTTATTTAACATCGAAATAAATAAATTAAGTTAAATACAGTCGAACTTCCCTAACTCGAATCACCATTATCCACGAAAAAAGTTCGAGTTAGGGAGACTTCGAGTTAGGGAAGTTCGAGTTAGGGAAGTTCGACTGTATTTAGATTAGGAATATAATTTTAAATTGTAATTAGCATTATTTTTAAAATAATTTTTATTTGAAGCAAATTGAATATTTAATTAATGTTAAATAATAACAAAACCAATTAGAAAATGTGGTTAATATTAAAAGTTAATGTGGTTGATATTAAAAGTAAATAGAAAAAAAAGTTTTTTAAATTTGTTAGCTAAATTAAACAAAGTTGATTTGTGAACCATTTATTTCTGCCAGTGCACAAAGCGAACACAAATTCATAATTGCAGCACCCGCAAAACCACTTCGTTAAGAATGTTGCGGCTATTTTGACAACAGCCCCACCGAACCGCTGACCCACCGAAATGGCCCATAACTGACCAAATCGAAACGAGGCAACAAAACGAGGCGAGAGATGAATGGCAAATGCAAAAGCCGCAAATCACAATGAACATGCACGCGGTCAAATAGTCAACCACACGAGCTTTGCTGATGAGGCTGGTTAAACAGGTGGAAAGAGAAGGAAAATAGAAAGCAGAAGGGAGAAGGGAGGAGTTGATCAATCCGTCGTGCGATGTCATTTAATTATGGATATGTGCAAGTAAATATGATTATTCCAGACTTCAGACATTGTGTGTGGTTCGCTGTGTTTGTTTACAATTCATTTGTCACGCATACGCCGTGTGTGACATGCAAAAGAGAGACAGAGAGAGGGATGGAGGGATGGAGAACGTGATTACTTTCACTGTCGATTAAATCAACGCCAGATCCTTGCGTCATTCAGCTGAGCATCCACTTTGGATGCGGCAACAATATGACTTTATAATTTAGCAAATGACGCCGCACTTTTTGGCCAAATGCTTTTGGCCCAAACAAAATGGAAGAGTCAAGGGTAGTCGGTTCTAGACGACTGGATGGTGGGTGGTCAGTGGAGTAATGCTAAACATAAACATTAAAAATTAATCAGCACTTTTACCTCAAAACTTTGATAATTGCTGCGAGGACGAAAGCAACTTGAAAGGTTTAAGCGGCGAGTCCTTTCCAAAGGACACCGAATGGTCCGCGAAATGGGGCAAAGTATTTTTGAAAAATGACAGTGGAAACAGTGAAAAAGAGTGGCAAAAGTTTCAACCCATTTCGTGGGTCTTTTCGTCCTTTCGTCCATTCGCAGCCCTTTTCACAGTTGGCCGGGCCAACAATTTATGTGCGACATAAAAATTTCGACTCAGGTGGCTGTTACATTTGATGTTCACACACAGCAGCGTTGTTTTAAGTGTTAAGCGCACTTTTCGTCCTTTTCTTGGAAGCGGCTTTAATTGATTTGCCGTTGGCTGAGATTCGGCACACCTGAGTTTAGGCCCAAGTCACAGCTTGACGCACATTTTGTAGCTCTGAGTTGTTCAGCATACAACGTGACGTATGAGTGATATTTCATGTTTGAAAATTTATGCGAGGTTTTGTTGGCATAGTCCTGCGTGTGTGTGTGTGTGAGTGTCGTAAAAGTGTTATATATATTTTACGATTACCATAAACTATTTACACTTTACTTAAATAATCTTGGGCAACGACGCATAAGGCATAAAAGGATTTATGCGTTGGCTAAGCAAACTTTCAGCACTCTCATCAAACAACGAGAACTACTCAGGTAAATAATTGCAATTAAAGAGCTTTTAAAGGCACAACTCAACTGCACTATATATCTTGGATGTATGTGGAAGGAAATTTTGCATATACATATTTTTGAGTCATGAGTCACAAAGTTAAAGCATTGCCTTTAATATTTTATGATTACTCTTCACTGAAAACTCAGCAGCTGCTGTCGAGTTAGTCATCAGAGCTGTCTCTGGAATGACATCAACAGACAAGTGCTTAGATTTCAGTCAGCCAGTCAATGTATTGAGTTGCATCCGAGCTAGAAATCCAATTTGATTGACAATCGAGCTAGAGATGTTCTAGGCAATCGCTCTGATTACCTCCACATTCCATCGCAAAATTAAACAGCTGCAAAGGCAAAACAGTTGTATCTCACATTTCCAACTGTGAGGACACCATGATTATTGTGGGTAGCTAAACTAAACTCATAATGAGCGAAAAACCAATTCTGTCAGATGCAGAAATAGTCACAGAGCAACTCAACATGACAGAGAAACACACAATAAATACGAGTCGGAGTTTGATAAGCAAATGTTAAGCATGTTTAGCATGTTTGATATGTGAACATTATTTATACTAAATTAAACTCAACTAGTCTCTCTTTTCAAAAACTAATTAGTCACTCACTGAACTGTCTAACAAATGTTAAGGACTAATTGTGCAATAGGTATAATGAAATAAGCATATACAATAATTTTGATTAAATAACTTGATTGCTGGATAATAAATTTTAAATAGATTGCAAATTAAATTAAAATTATTCTATAATTTATTCTAATTGATTATTTTAAATTAGATTTCATATTCTCAATTAATTATTAAATTGACCTAGATTCCGATATTTTAATATTCAAAATAAGGAAGTCAATCATAACATAGTTACTTTCGACTCTATAAACATTATCCAAATACAACCCACAAATCAATTGAGTTCCACATTAAATGGCGCACTTGCAAATTAGAAAAGCTCTTGAAAGCGACAGAACAACAGTTATGTCGCATTAATGGCAATAACACTTGCCGTGTTTGACTGAAAATGGTAAAAGCACGCGCCATGTGCAATATTTGTATCCAAAGTCCATTTAAGGCCATTTGTATTCGTATTCGAATTCGTATTTGTATTTGCTGCCGCACAAATATGAAAATGTACGTTGCACACGTTGGCCAACTGGTAATTGGCAACTTATTTGAGCCATTTATATGCCAAAGTGGGCGATATGGGCAGGTAACGAGTATAAGGACAGACAGACAGCGCGTAAATCATATTATCCCACTGTAGATATTATCTTCATAGACTCAAGTGCAAGTTCCCTGTGTGCTGCCAGTTGGTTAAGCACGTGCCGCATTTTGGGGCACAGCTTCCATATTGTCAGAGTGGAAGTCCCCCAACATGTGGCGCACACATTCCGAGAACTAGACATATACACAGATAGAAGAGATGGGCATTGAATTGTATGCCCATCAGGAAGTATCAGCTTGAGCTGGAGCTGGAGCTGGAGCTTGAGCCGCCATTCCGTTCATACAGTCGAGTGGCAATGCCAGGGGATAAAAACATGTATATTGCCTGCTGCACAGTCTTCATGGATGCTATTATCGTTAGCTCGGACTTGGAGGTGAGCACGTGCTGTCTGTTCCGTGCGTGACTTGACACGGCACAACCCAAAACTAGCATTGCTAAAATAAACAGAAAACAAATTTGAATTTTTAATTTGAATATAAAAGTGTCAGTCAACACATGCAACTAATTAAGGCTACAAAATCTTGGATTTAAATATGGCAAATTCAGTTATCTTTTAAAGTATGTTTAGGATTTAATAGCGATGTAAATCCAAACTGTGAATCGAGCTTAATATCATGATTTTAAAATCGACAAACAATACTAATCGAGTTGTCGATCCATACAAATATCAACGATATATCAAGTTTTAAAAGAAACTTTAAAGAAAAACAAAGGCGTACATTTCTACTTGGAAAGTTCGAAAATCCGAACAACTTCAAAGATTCATAACTTTGTGAAAACTGAACAGATTTTCAAGAAAATTTTTTTTTTTTTTTTAATTTTAAATTACGATAAAAGCTTATAATAAAATTAGAAATAAATATAAATCTTAACTGAAGGGCTTAAAAATCTCAAAGTTTTAACTAGTGTCGTGTCGTGTCACGCTGCCACCTCTGTGACCACACTCAATCAATAAAAACGTGAATTAAATCAAATGCACAACAATAAAATGAGTAAAGCACATAGGAAGCGTATGTGTGTGCATTATACTCTCAAATGCTGTGCAAAAATATTTGTAAATAAACAGCTCGCAGAGCAAAACTTTTTTGGGCGAATTTATTGCGTCTAGAATTGGAAAAGCAGGCGTGCAACTTTCATTATGCAAAAGTTTTTTAATAAAAGTCCAAATACTCAGTGGTTGAATGTGGCAAATACACACACACACATAAACACACTCACGTACTACGTAATTATGAAAAGCAACTGTTGTGTTTACTACCGAATGTGTTTATAATTGTGTTTGGAGTGCGTTCTTTGCGTGCATCTAATTTAAAATAATTAAATTTAGTTCGGCACAAACTCAACTGCAAATTGCATATTGTTGATAATTAAATATATATGATTTAGATAACAAGCACAAATAAAATTATGCCAACAACTAAATGAAAATCTAAATTTAAACGAAGCACAAGCGTTTATCAAGGAAGGGGAAAGGCAAAGGAAAAGCAACTCCAATCAACCGAGCCAAGAGTTATCAGCCATATTAAGTGTGCACAACACACACACACTACACACACTCAGACCACACACACACACACTTGACGACATGCCAAATATTTTGTATGCAAAATAAAGTGCTTCAAAAGTCACTTAAAGTGTCTGCCTGTCTCGCTCGCTCTCTCCCGCTCTCCCTGCCTCCTTCTCTCTCCCACTCTTTGTCTGCATGGCAGCATAAAGACCGTAAAAAATGTTAAATGATAAATAAAATTTACAACCGCAACAACAAGAGCGACAGCAACAGCAACGCCAACAGCGACATGCAAAGTCAGAAGCGCCAAGAGGCGACAATGATGTGTGTGGCAGAAGGGGCAGGGGCAGAAGGGGCGGGGGGTGTGGCTGGGTGGCTGGCCAACATATGTAGCAAACGCAAAAAGAAGTTTATTTTATTTTTTTGTTAGCTGTTGCCACGCTTTGTTGTTGCAGGCGACATAATAAAATGCAATTTAGACATCAAAAATACACAGTAAATGGAGCAAGCGGAGAAGCACTCGAATGGGGACAAGCAAAAGGCGAAGAAGGAGCAGAAAGGCGAGGAGAGGAGCTTGGACGATAAAGGAGGAAGGAGGAAGGAGTACGAAGCTGAAGAAGAACCACAGACAGCCACATGACTGACAAGCGGCCGGGAAACGCAGCGGCAAAGCCAAAGGCGAAAGACCACACACAACTGTGAAACCTTGTGGCTGGAATGCAAAGGACACCACAGAGAGACAGAGAGAGAGAGACAGGACATAGGACTTGTCATGCAAAATGCCTAAGTGTGCGTGCGAGTTGCTCAAAAATGGCTGCAAAAGACGCGCATTGCATGTTAGCAATTGAGTTTTATATTGTCACGACTGAAATGGAGAATTGGAAGAATGACAAAAAAAAAGTATAAAAAAAAAATAAGGAATGAAAAATGATATTTATATGTATGTATATGTTTGTCTGTGAGTCTAATTTAATGACAGTTTATGTGCGTTTAAAAATGACAAGCTTAATGCGTACAGCAAACACAAACAACTTCCAGCGATGATGATAATAATGAGAAATGGTGATGTAAAAATATTACGAAAAATTGTGAACTGGATTTTCGCGGAAGCGATTTTTAACAACTCGACTTATTTTTTGACGATTTTCCCATTTTGATTTAAAAGTCGATTCATAATTTTGGTTTAGATGACTCCTTTGAAGAGCTGTTCCAAGGTCTATTATATTGATGTAAAAATACAGCGAAAATTCGACAACTCGATTTTCGCGGAAGCGATGTACCAAGTACCTTAACTCGATAGTAATTTTTGATGATATATCGACGCTCGATTTTTGTTTAGACGATTTTTACATTTCGATTTAAAACTCCATTCATCATTTTGATTTACGTCACTCCTCTAAGGTTTATTTTAATGATGTGAAATACAACGAAAAATCAATTTTTGCTGAAGCGATTTTCAGGTACCTTAACTCGATACATTCTTTGACTCGATATTTGTTTTGACGATTGTAACATTTCGTTTTAAAACTCACATCATAATTTGTATTTACATCACTAATGAGAACAGATGCGTATCCACAAGATGCTGCCTACCTATGTGGCGTTTGCACACGAAACTCTTTTTCTACGGGAGTGAACTAGAAGTTGAGACCGAGATGGAGATGGAAATGGCAAAGTCAAGTGCTCGGAATGAGAATGTAAACAGTTGGAGGAGCATTCCAACCCGTGACAGGGCAACAAAGAAAGGTGTGCTCTTAATTTAATTAGAGTTTGCGTGCCGATAGCTTCAAGGATGTCCTGCTCCTGCTCCCGCTGCTCCTGCTGCTGCTCCTGCTGCTCATTCCCGCCCAGGTACTTTGAGCACTTTGAATGTAATGGCCTGGAAAGAGGCGGCATTTGGCAGTCGCCTAGATGAATTTCATTTCATTTAACACAATTGCATTGTGTGCGCTTAAAGTGAATTAAAATTAAATAAATATACGCTCAACATCAGACAGACTGTCCGACAGACGGACTGTCAAAATGGCCGACGTAGTAAATGCAGCGTTAAATCGCAGCTAAAATGAAAAACAACAACTCTGATGATGACTGACGACTGACTGGCAAACGATGTAATGGAAATGGGAATGGAAATGAGTTAATGCGCCAGTTTATACATATTTTTGTTTATTCTTGCGTGCGTAAATTGTTGTCATGTTAAATGAGTCACAAAATTGGCAGACAACAACAATTGAACAAACTTTTGACTTAACCAAAAAATGCATTTCAACAACACGCTGCGTATGCGTAATGTGCTTATTGCTAATGAAATGAACATGCGCGGATTTACATGATGAGCTCAATGTAAAAGCGATGCTCCTCCTCCAATCCTCCATTCCTTCTTCAAACCCATTCTGTCTCCTATCACCTACCACCAACTCTTGACCTTGTGGAGCACCGTCTTGAACACGGGCACCTTGACGGGAAAGGGTTTGGGCACCTTGATGGGTATGTACTTGATCACAGTGTAGGGCACACGCTTCTCCACGGGCACCGGGATGTGCTTCTCGACGGGCACGGGCACAATGCGTTCCACGGGAATTTTCAGCTCCTTCTCGACGGCAACTTGCACCTGCTTCGTGATGGGTATGTGAATGGGCACGGGTTTCCGGATGGGAATGATGACGGCATGCGAGACGGGAATTTTGACAGTCTTCTCGACGGGCACATGCTCCTTCTTGACATGCTTAACGGGCACATAGTTGATGATGTCCACATGATGGGAGTGCGAATGCGAATGCGAATGCGACTCAGCTCCATCGTGAGCCTGATTTGATTCGGCCAGAAAATTGGAGTGCTGTTCATCATGGTCCTCATAGTCATGTGGTCCACTGGCACCTGTCGCCGAGGATGCCCCTTCATGGGGCGTGTAGTAGGAGGCGTGTTCCAGCTGCTGTTGCTGCTGCTGCTGCTGTTGCTGCTGATACTGTTGCTCGTCGGCGTGATGCTGGCGATAAGACTCGAAGCCGTCAGAGCTTTGATCGTAATGATTCAGATAATTTCCCACTGAGATTTTGTCGTAGGCATAATGATGTGCCGCCTGCTCCTGCTGTTCCGCTGTTCCCCCGCCAAATGACGGCAGATAACCAGCCCCAGACCCAGCCCCATATGCTCCGCCCACTCCCCCAGCAGCAGCAGAAGGAGGAGAATGGGAAGAATGGGCAGAAGGAGCAGCTGGATAATCGTAAATCGTCGGAGGCTGGAAGCCCGCACTTGAGTGCTGTTGTTGTTGTTGTTGTTGAATATGCTCCCCTCCGTGGTCTCCGCCCGCTTCGTTGGCATAATCGCTGGCAGTCGCTGCCACCGCTGCGACAGCCGCGTCCTCGTGATGCTCCTCATAAATTGGTATCTCTTGTTTGGACGACGCAACTGCCAAAGCTTCGGTGTGCGTCGCTGGCGCCACTGAGGCGTAGCCGTTGCTAATGTGTCCCAGGCCCGAGAGATTTGAGAGCCCATTAAGCATGGCTTCCAGTCGGCCATCACCGCCACCGCCGACGCCACCGCCAGAGGAATTGCTTCTATAGCCGCCTCGTCTCTCCACAGCTCCCGCTCCCGCTGCCGTTTCATACTCCGACTTTGAGGCATAGCGATGCACTGGTCTGTGCTGCTCCAGCGGCAGCCAGCGATTATCGTACAACGCTGTGGCTGCTGCCATATTATAGCCATAGCCCCCCACAGCACTCCGCTTCATCTTCATCATCTCCGTCGTCTTCATCGACTTCATCGTCCCCGTCGCAATGGCCGGCAATGCAATGCACACAATTGCGGCCATAATGAGTGGCTTGAGAATGAGAATGGGAATGAGAATGAAAGCAAAGATGGCAAAGATTAAAGAAACACCCAATGAAAAGCAGTTGAAAATGCAAAAAGAAAGAGCTGTCTACAGAAAGGTCTGTCCGACTAATGCATTTTTGATAATCGCCAATCAGCCAACAATTTGTGCCACACAGATAATAAAAATCATTCTTAAATTGAAGTTTAAGATTCTGGATTTTAGCAAGTACTTTTTTTAAGTATAGAACATTATTTCTTAATATGCGGTTAGAATGACAACCACTCAGCATTGAAATTGTTAAAAAAACGTACTAAATTTGATTTTACTGAAGAAATTCTTATTGAAAAGATACTTAAATATCGTTCTTGAATTAAGTATTTCGTTTTTAGTTTATTGATTTTATCCATACCTGATAAATAATGATTAGTAATCATAATCATTAGTAATGAGATTATTATTTTTTTTTTTTTGTTTAAAAGTCAAACTAATAATTAAATTACGATTATTTTCGGATTTGCCCAATTATTTGTGATTACAAAAAATCAAAAATAATCAGAAAAAATCAAAAATAATATTTTTGAGTATTCGGATTATTTTTGATTTATTTTAATAATTCTGATTATTTTTGATTATTTCTGATTATTTATTTATTTAGTAAAAATCAAATTATTTTAAATTTTCACAATCAAAGTAGCCAGAATAATCCAAAAAAAATCAAAAATAATCCGAAATAATCAGAAAGATTATTTTTGATTTTTTCCGTTTAATTTTGAATAATTGTAATAATTTTAGATTTTTTCTGATTTTTGCAATCGATATTATTTTATAACCAAAAATTTTTCAACAGTGAATTATATCGTCACTACGATTATTTCCAAAAATAATCCAATTGATTAGTATTTCTAATCGAATTTAGCAGGTATGATTTTATTCCAAATTGTTTCCCTGTGTAGCAATATCCACTTGACCCTTTCTTTTCACACATTTTCCCATTTACACTCACCAAATGAACGTTGGCCATTTGGCTTGGCTTTGATTTTGACTGTAGCTGTAGAAATTGCCTTTAGATCTGCTTGTCTGCACGGCTGCAATAGAAATGTCTGCAGTTTGCATTTGTCTCAGGTTTTTATACTGTCCCAACTTCACAGTAGGACAACCTGCAGAGTTTTCCGAGATTTTTCCTATTACACAATCGCTTTGCAAATGTTGGCGGCCAAAGTGAGTGTCTTGCATTTTGGTGTTGACCTAAACGTGTCTTAAGTACAAGTATTTCTTATTTGCTCTCACTCACTCTCAGCCTGACTTTCTTTCCCTTTCCCTCTCTCTCTCTCTCTCAGTTGCAGTTATGAATTAAGTTATGCGATCAATGCAAATCATAAACCGGCTAAGACCAAACAATAAAGTTCAAAGTCATTTCCCATGACTAAAAACTGCAGAAACGGCACGCGCCAAACTGCAGCTTCATTATGAGCTGGCCAACGTCATTATTATGATTGTTATTGTGATTATTTGTTGGCCCGATCACGATTTGTCCGACTGCCGCTTGAATCGTGGCCTTCATAAGCATAACAAAGTTGCACTCATTCAAAGTCGTCAACAACTGGGCTCAAAAGTTGTCCGGCAACTGTGGCCAACGGTCGGGAAGACTCGCATTGAAGAGCACTTCAGCTGCAGACTGACAAAAGCTGCCTGCTCTGATTTGTCGCTTATTCAACTTTTCATTTTGCCTTCACTTGTTTTCTTTTCTTTTTTGCATGTGCATTATTTGTCTGATCAAAAAGGTTAATTTTAATTGTTTCAACCATTTTTTGTTTCATTGTTCAGTTTTGTATTTAAAGACAATGCCAGAGACAGAGAGAGAGAGAGGGAGAGTGGGGGAGTGAGAGGGAGACAGAGAGTGGGCGCGGCCGAAAAGTGAACGCCTTTTAAGTGCACCTGCAGACATGATGCTGCTGATTATATTTTTCTTGCCAAGCGTAACAGCTCGTTAGTATTTTCAAGTGATTTCCACTTATTTTCTTTGCCACGTCTCTGCCGCAGTCGCCGTCGCCGTCGCAGTCGCCGCTTCACTTCAGCGACAAGGCGAAGGTAAGGCCAGGTAAGGAAAGGTAAGGCTAAAAGGAAGTGTACTGATTTGAAAGGAAACAAACATTTCGGTGGCCTTACCTGCTCTCGACTACCTACATTTTTTTCTTTCTTTCTACTGGCCGTCACTTTATTTTCTTGTCTTTTCTTTCATTTTTATTTTTATTTTTTTTTTAATGTATTTTTTTTTGTTGCTGGGCTTCAGGCTGCTGCTGACTTTTATTTTTATCACAATTTACGCTTACTTCATTTCAATTACATTTACAATTACATGATTTCTTTCTCTCTCGTTGCCTTGTGCAATTTCAAATCGCAAAACATTATGCAACTCAGGTCAAGCTTAGTGCCAGAAATACGTATTTAATGGCAACAAGATTATATACGCCATCTTCTCGCCAAGTTTAAGCTTCCTCTTCCGACCCGAATTCCGCCGAATTTAAGATATAATCAAAATTTTTTCAATGTGCATTCATTTAAAGAAATCTTTTCTGACCCACAATTCTTAAAATCTATTCTAAAATAAAAATTCTGATTAAATCATAGTTTAAAATAACGTTTATTACAAATTAAGCTTCAACATACATATCAAATAAAAACTAAAGCTTTAAAATAAAATATTATTTTAAATATACTAAATAAAATATATTCGATTATAATTAATTATCTATATTTATTTTAATTTTGCTCTAACTAAATGCCAACTAATCAATATTATTACAGGCAGACAAACGGACTTAAATTGATTTCAAATAAGAATATTCCGATAGTTAAATTTCTATGAAGAACGTCGCGTTTTAATATCAGAGTGACTACTGTAATATGATATTGCCTCTCATAAAGTACATACACATAGGTAGTTTAAACAAAGCTGTAACACATATACAAACACACACACACATATGAAATAGCTATAGAAATTGATGTGAATATATATGAAATAATATGCTTTATAGCTAGTATGAATTTTGCCTTTGAGTCATTTGAAAACTGTATGAAATGCTGTACAATATTTTGTCGCCCGTATTTTTGTTCAATATCGAAAATATTGCAGTTGAATTTGTGAATAAAAACTGGCAGTGTGTGAGTGTCAAATACCAATGGCAAAAGGGCATTTGCATTTGTTTTTATGCATGTTTTGTGTATTTGGCCATTGTTTATTGTATTGCTGCAAAGCAATTGTACATTTTGTGCGGCAGCCAAAGACAAAGCACAGCCAACAAACAACAACGAGAGAAATGAAAACACACAAAAAAAAAATTAAGCCAAGCCTATTTTAGCCATCTAAATGTGTAGAGGAAGGGGGGATCAACATACATGACGTATACGTAATACAAACAAAGTGTGGCAACTTGGGAGCTCTCAAGGTTTGGCAGGAGGAAACGAGGGACCGTTATCTGAACTAAATGCGACATTTGTTAACTACGTTAACTACTATTATATGTGAAGTACCCTAATAAGCATAACTGCGACAAAAAACTTGTCACATTAGCACGAAGAGAGGGAAGAGAGAAAAAAGAGAAAATACACAAAAAAAAGAGTTCGGAATTTTGTGATTGTGTCAACAGTTCGGTAATTTCGGAATTTCTTAAATTGAATACGAAGTTATTCAATACGATTTATCAATTTTTTCCAAGCAAATATTTTAGCTATCGGGAATCTATAAGAATTTCTACGTTGTAATCCAAAGTTAATGATTTAATGTTGAGTGTATATCATTTTATGTGCTTTTTTAGTGTTAATTTAACAATAATATCCTGAAAAATGCAAATATCAATCATTTTAAACTTAAATTTTGTATATTATATTTTATTCTCTGTTTTTTTCTGTGTAGACTATATTGTAGATTGTCAAGGGAGTTGTAAAAATTCACCTGTTTCCGTTTTTAATTTTATACACTTGTCGTGCGGAGTCAAGTCATTCGAGTCCATCCGTCAGTCAGTCACTCATACTTGTAGCGTGGTCTCACTTGTCCCTTTTTAGTTCAAGCGACTAGCTAATTAAGATAAGTGTGTCTGATTTTCATATTAATTGCACACAAAACGAACTCTTATCTCAACTGTTTGCCGCAACCAGCAAATCGTCAAACGTTGCCTGGTGACCAAAGTGACTTTGTTGTAGCTGTAGTTGTAGTTGTAATTGTAGACGGGTGTGTGTGTGTGTGTGTGACTTGCTAACATGAAGGCAAAGAGAGCGCGAAAGCTTCTGAAACGGACGTGGCTTACATGAGCATGTGTTTTTAAGCCTCGTTGGGCACAAAACAATTAATTTTGTGCCACGCCTCCTTCTACACACACCCACACACATACACACACATACACAGCACGATTCAGCCTCCTGTAAAATGTGAAACATAAAAGCGCAACCGGAAACGGAAGCGCACAACTCTTTGCGCGAATTAATCACACAACAAGCACAGCAACAACATTGTCTACAACTACAACAGCAACAGCAACAACAACAACTCCAACTACAACAAGAACAACTACAACAAGTCACGCATTTAATGTTTGCCTGGTCAACAACGTCAGCGACTCACATTACATGCATTACTTTAGTGCCCAGCACACGAAGTAGTTGAAGTTCCTCTCTCTCTCTCTCGTTCTCTCTCTCTGTCTTTTGGACACACCCTCTCTCTCCGCTGCTCATTAATATGCGTTTTCCCATTTCTCTTCACTCTTATAGTGCTTGCCCCATTGGAAGTTGCGTGACGCGTTGCTCGCAATTTTGATGTCCTTCTTCTATGGGGACAACTCAGAGTCGTGCCCAGTCCTGTACTATATGTATATCCCTGGGCCTATTTCGCATACATATGTATTTGTCAAACATTTTACGTTTTATTGTTTTTAAAACGCGGACGTGGTTGTCTCTTTCCCCCAACCAAGTGAATTTAACGACCAGCCTCGCTTTATAATGCAAATTAAATAAACATGATTTTATATGATTTCCCATGCACTACAACATGCTGCGAGTCCTTGCCCAGCACAGAACAGAACAGAGCAAGAGTCCTGCCAGTCCTGCCTTATTCTGTCGTGCCGTGTCGAGCAGTGTCAGTTTTATGGGTCGTCAGCCATTTGCCGAATGCGACATCTGCAACGCCTTCGAGTGTAATTTAATTGAATAATTAACCTTTTTATTGCTGCTGCGTGCGTCCCTCTCTCTCTCTCTCTCTCTGTCTCTCTCCCTCTGTCCTTCCGTATTTATATGAATATGCAAAACGTGTCATTTTAATTTACGAGCATGATGTTTATGTAACCGCGACCACAACAGATAATAAACACGCGCTATATTAAGTATACGCACCGAGTACCTTGGACTTTATTCCTTTCTTCTACTGCGTCTGTCTTTTGAAGTGTATGTACATCTTCTTTTTAATAAAATTTAAATTGCAACATTTTTGCAGTTGCGACCTCAACTTGAGTATTTAATATAATTCATTTTTAAACTGCTTATAAACGTCATTGAATATTCGTTTCATTCGAAGTTACTCGGTCGGGGTCGGGGCAACATTCGCAGAACCCCTCGGGGTCGTCTACCTAAGTATGTAATGTGTTTGTGACTCGACGTTACCCAGTCTTGATTTTCCATTTTGCTGGCTGCCGATCAAAGCGTTTAACTTAAGCGGATTGTTCGCTTATGTTTGAGTTGTGTTTGTTCGAGTCTCGTACTCTGACCTGACTTCCAGGAACCGCCGATTGATGTAAAATGTATGTGGCCGCCGTTGGCATTGCCTCACTCTTCTATTTTAAACCTTGGGGAAGACAGTACAATTGTCTTTGAATACCCTGTAAAACGCATGCAAGCATGAACACTATCTTAAGCTACTTAAAATTAAACTGTTCTACAAAAAATAAATACAATAAAAAATAACCAATATTTTATAAATTTCTTTCTAATCATTTAGAAAGAATCTTTCTTAATTTTAGCTAAATTCTAATATTATGACCACTTTCTTAAAACAATAAAAAAAATGTTAAAAGTCAAAACGCATTTTTTTTGAAGACAGTTTAAAGACATTTAGTTATTAATTTTTTTTTTATTTGTTTTCCTAAACCTAAATTGTTGTTAATTTTTTCTGTAGTATCCCCAAGTCGAGCACTCCCGGCTTAAAATCGCTTGTCAGTTTTTTTAAACAAGCCCATGTCATTTATGGTCATTTAGAAAGCAAAGCATAAATTATCAATTGCTGTGTGGGGGCATTAAATATTGAAAGTCCTAACATTGCAGCTTGTTCAAGTAAAGTACACAGTGTGTGAGCTGAAACAATGTGAGGAAATCGATGCAATAGAAGGAAGCAAAGGAGTCGATGGAATTCTATTCTAGTCTAATCACGCCGTCAACTAGCAGTGATCAGAAGGTAGACAAAAGAGAGAAAAAAGAAATGATAAGGGCGTCGAGTTGTTTAGAGTTGTAGAAAACTTTGAACATCCCTTTCAATTGGAGCTTAGCAAAGTTCAAATATTGTTCACTTGTCGCGGCCAGACGCAGCAGGGAAGGGGAAGCATTAGAACCGTTAGCGACTCCAACTCTATGCGAAATGGCCAGTGTGGTTGGAATGCTTAAGCTTTATTTAAGAATACTATGTACATTTTTTATGGCTATATTGTGCGTATTTTTTGGCACAATGTTTGGTAATATCTATAAACGTAATTGGATGTGTGGCTGCTGACTTTGGCTCAACGGAACGGAAACTTTTTCGAGTGCGGCGGCTACACGCCACAAGACTTCAATTGCATTTCAAAGAGGGCAAGGAGTCAAGGATCAGCGGGGGAGGAGGAGGAGGAGTTAAGGACTAAGCACACGTCTGTGTCAGGCGGAGGGGCGGAAATTGGCAACAATTGTAACGCGCCACAAAATGGCAGCCATAAAAAGTTTTATGAAAATTTCTAAACGCCGTCGCGTTTCCCCTTCTCTTGCCCCATCCCATGTGTGGGTTCCAATGGGCCATCAATTTGCCAATTACTCGACTTGACGTTGAATGCATGTAATATGCCAAACAGGCAGAGGAACAAAGGAGGAAGGGAAAAAGTGGATAGGAAAATAAAGCGGGGGTGAAATGATAACAAGCAACATTTCAAGTGCCTTTAAATTGTTTCTTTTATTTGCCAACTGTCTCTGTGGCAAAATGCGGCATCAAAATGTTAGCTTGTCTCTTTCTCTGTCTCTGACTCCCAATACCCCCTTGCTCTTCCCCTTTCCCCACTTCCCATCCCAACCCCAGTCTCCCCCTTTCTAATTGCCATAATGCTACCACTCTACATATAAATCAGGGGGAATGTTGTAGCACTAGAGGGAAAGAGGCAAGGGGAGAGGGGTTTGGGATACTTTGCTTGGTTTTCCGCTTTTAACTTTGGTTAAATGTCAACTCGGTCAAATGGCTTCCGTCTTTTTGGCAAAGCAACAGCTGCAGCTGCTGTTGCTTCTAACTTTACAAAACTCCCCTCAGCTGCTGCAGTTCTACACTAAGAAAAATGGGTGACTTGAATATGGTAAAAAAAACACTTATTTGCAATTAACAATCCATCTTTAGTCACTTCAAAAATCTTTAGAATCCATTCTTTACTACAACCAC
This sequence comes from Drosophila recens, assembly GCA_037043495.1. Classification (NCBI taxonomy): domain Eukaryota; kingdom Metazoa; phylum Arthropoda; class Insecta; order Diptera; family Drosophilidae; genus Drosophila; species Drosophila recens. The sequence continues at coordinate 79,689 of JBAMBJ010001544.1, forward strand.
GCACTGCTTGTGCAGTTTGCACTGCTTGCACTGCTTACAATTGCAGTGCAGCGCTTACTGAACAATTTCTAGAATAAAATTTGGGCATTAAGTCCTTTGACAGTTGCCAACTTTTCGGGATCAAAACTTGAAGTAATTCCCCAACATAGTTCAATACAATTTAAGCGTTAATTATAAAAAGCGTTCCAGAATTGGCAGCAAGTGGCCAATATGGAAAAAGCGGGCCCAAAAGGTGGTGGGGAGGGGCTAGAGGTCGGACTATAAACTTGTCTTCAATATGTGCGCAATTTCGTGGGGCACCTCAGTTTGCGATGCTGCAACTGGCAACTGGCAAATTGGGAGCTGCAACAACGGCAAGCAGTGCAACAACAACAACAACTATTTTGCACTTAGCCGCAGTTGAAGCATAAAATTGATTTTTAATTGAAAATTGTTTGCATATTTTGTGGCAGCAACTCGACCCAAAAAAGCGAAGCGAAGAAAAATTCAAGCAGATCCATAAGTATTAGTAATAGTAACTAATGGCAATACAGATATTAGTACATATTATCAAGGTCAGGTAGAGTTTTCGAAAGGAATATAAAAAGGGAGGATTTTAAGAATGGGAGAGAGAAATTTTTTTAAACCAAGTACGAAATAGTTGATTGTAGTACGATTTTTTAGTTCCCTCTTCACTGAAATTTTCATTATCAGGGCTTTAAATACATATCTAAAGTATTCTATTTACGAATGTCGAAAAATATTACTCAGAATACGAAAATTCGGAAAAAAAATTAGGAATCGAATAATTAGAAATCCCAAAATTACGAATCTGAAATTAGGAATTATTAGGAATCCAAAATTAGAAAGACAAAAATTGGGAAAGCAAAATTGGGAGAACAAAAATTAGAAAAAGCCGAAATCAACAATATTTTTTTAAAAATCGCGCGATTGGTTTTTTTTCTTCTTTTTCAAAATGCCTACAAAAAGTTTCAGAGTTAGTTTGAGGTACCTATCTAAAGAATGCATTCAAAAATCAAGAAATTTAAACTAGAATTTAAGAATAATTTTAATTCTTTCTGTACATACGATATTAAAAGTTATGTTAATAGTTCCTTTTTGGGGGCTGCGTCAAATATGAAATTTAAACATGCACCTGCCACAACAAAAACAACAACAAAAACAACAACAACTCTGCAAAGCTGACAAAGAAATAGCCAACATATTGAACTAGGTCAGGCGCTTTTAGCCCGAGTCCAAGTCGAGTCGTGAGGAAATTCGCCGTAATGCTAACCGGAAAAAAAAGAATAAATCCCCCAGCTCGAGGCTTTTGGGTGTGTGGAGCATGCGCTGCCACCAAATGTTGCCCCTGCGGCAAATTCGCTGCAGGGAATTCGCTTCATTTTCCCCCTTAAATGGTTGATGTTGTTGTTGTTGTTTTTGTTGTGTCTGATTGTTTACTGCAATTTCGCTTTTGAATATCAATTGCATTTTATTTTATGAGCTTTTGTTGCATTTATTTTCTTTTGCTTTGTTGTGTTGTTTTGTTTTTTGCCTTCCGTTAGAGCAGCCGCATCGCGTGTCTTTGGGCCAAAACAGTAGTTGCCGCTTGCCACAGCAAAAGTTGTTGCAGCAACAGCAACAACAATGACTGCAAATGGAAGTTTTCTTGCCATTTGGCTTTGTCGTGTCGTGTCCTGACATTGCCAAAAACCACAAAAAACAGAGCTCGTGCAACACACTCGCCTCATCCTGTCTCCCTCCCCTCCATCTTCCCTTGTCCTCCATGGTTACCATGTCTGCCTTGTCTCTTGTCTCCAGTCATAAACAGCGCTCCCGTTCATTATATTGCCTCCGCCTCCTCCTCCTCCTGTTTTTGTGGGCCATATTCGTATGCATGTAATTATTTTTGCAAAAATATTTCAATGCAAATGCGAATCTGACTCGAATATTGTAGGCCGCATTCCCCTTGCCCTATGGTATGCGCATACTTTATGCACTTTTCCTTTTTATTTGACAGCGAAATGCATGTGACCGACTTCTGTTCTGGGTCGGATTATTTTGTCCTGTTCTTTTTAAGTTGAAGTTTTTTTGGGTTTGGCTGCTCGCTCGATTCGCGACGGGTTTCCTTTAAGGCCGACAGTTATATTTCCGCAAATTAAACACAAATTTTTAATTACATTTGCCAAATGCCACAACAATAAAACAAAAACAACAACAACAACAACAATTTCATATTCAAATTGATGTCGGCACTCACGAGCCAAAAATGAGCAAACTTAATGGCCAACAAATTGAAATCGGAAAGGCAAAAGCGAAACAGAAACAGAACTGAACTGAACTGCAAACGGCAAAGAAAACTGAATGTGCTGAGCTTAATATTTACTTTTGAGGCGGCAAAAGGCTTAACACAGTTACCCCCAAAAATCTCTTGCTCCCGCAGTCTTTGGCTGACTCCTCGCAAATGGGTTGGGAGTTTGGCTGAAACAAATGATAATTATCAGGCACAAATGCAGAGTACAGTCACACACATCCAAGCACACATGCTCGCGCTTATAAATATTTGAAAATATTTCTGCGTAACTATACCCTGTAATTGTGAATAACAAATGAAAGGCAGCAGAACAAATTATTAATTTTATCATAACTTGACACAAAATTGAGTTTTGGGGACATATTCTAAAGGGAAATTATGACAAGGCATAAAAAAAAAATATATATATTAGTTTTAAGTTTTCTGATGAAATAATTCAATACTTTACTTGTTATTATTATTTATGTATTATGTGCATTTGTCGAAATGCTTTCATTTTAAACGAAATATGTAATTCAGATTATATTCTTTATACGTTTTATGAAACAATACTTTTTTTAAACTAAGCAAATACTTACACATATAAACATTTAAACAATTTTGTGTACATACTTAATGAAGGATAAATATGCAAAAAAAATTAATTTTTGAAAGTTAAAGCAAATATATTCGTCATTTTCATACAATAAGTGCCTTTTAAGCTATTTTCAAACCAAAAAAAATATAATCTGAATACATTGTTGTTGTTGTCATTGTCACTCTTACAATTGTTTGAAGAATTTTTTTTGCATCCAAAAATTTTTTTTAAAAATCGAGGAAAAAAGATTTCAAAAGTAGACAATTCACATAAAATCTAATATTTTCAATGGGTACCTAATGGGTTAAGGTAAGCTTTGCATCATTCAAACGGAATTTAAACGACCTTTCCAAATATATATTTTTTTATTGGGAAGACTTGACTTACAAGGGTACTTAATATTATGGCCAGTAGTGTATATATATTTAAAAATACCAATAACAACAGATTAATCAAGAATAAACACATACCATTATGTACAACTGCTGCCTACAGGGTACTTGTCCGTCGTTTACTGTCAACTCCACATTTTCCTAATTGTTTTATTTTCCAATTTTAAAGGAAAAGCTAAGAAAATGGCAACTGCAAAGGGGAAGTGTAAAGAACGAGAGGTAAATTCTCGCGCCCTCTGCAACTTTTGCCGTTTACATTATTTTATTTAATTAGGTAAATGTATGCAAACGCACACACACACACACACAGCACACACACACACACACACACACACACACACACACACACACACATCCAGACTCACATTCGTAGGCACACATTCAGAGAAATGTGTAGGAGAAACTGGCACAACACATGTTGTTGCAATTACAACAAAGTTTAATAAAGCTGCCTGCCTACAGTGCTTGTAATTGTGCATATGCCACTGAGTGTGAGTGTGAGTGTGTGCGAGTGTATGTGAGAGTGTGTTTGTGTGAGTGTGAGTGTGTGGGGTCCATTAATTGTTAGCTGTAAAACTTTCAAGGCATTCGTTCTGAAAAATTATTAACTTTAACTTTCCGCGGCAAGTGTGCTTTAGTATTCCAAAATTATATAAAATTTTCGAATATATTAAAGAAAAGGAACCTCTTTTACCATATGTCCTATATAATACTTTAAATATGCTATATACCTGACCTTATAGATTTGATCCGATTCTGCAAATGACATTGAAGTTTAAAGCTAATATGTACATTTATATATTAAAATATATCTAACAAATCCTATGTAACCTACCAATATTGAAGAGACTCAATACTAAATATTGGTTTCATAAGTCTATTTAGAGCGCAACAATTAAACCAGCTTTTTCTTATTCCAAAATTATCTGACAACTACAATTAAATTATATGGTATTCTTTTCTGCACTGAATAAAATAAATAAACAAAATGCATCAAAATAATTAGACTTTGTAAGTGACAAGCATCACTTAATTAACCTGAATATTCGAAGATAATCAATTTCAGAAATTATTTTTTATTTCTTTTAACTAAAATATAAGACTAAGAGAATCATCAGCATTATTTCAATATTGATTTCTAAGCAGGTACTGAAATTTCAGAAACTCTCCGATTGAAGAAAAAAATAAATTCTCTTAATTAATATAATCTGTTCCCATTTTATCATAGCTCGCAAATAACTGTCGACCGTTTTTATTCTTGCGCTCTCGTTGCGAGCACAACCGAAAAAGTTCGTACTCTCTCGCTCTCGCTCTGAGCAAGAGACTCTTGCTGTCTTCATTTATGTTTTCTGTTGAGCTCTTTTCGTTGAGCTCTTTGTATGTCGGACTTTTAATGAGCAGCGCGTAAAGAGTGAAACGAAAAACGCTCGCACAATGAGACCCAGAAAAAGACCGTTTGACCGAAAAACTCAACGCAAACCGTCTTCTCCCAAATTAAATTTAAAGAATTGGTGCACTTTTTTATTCATGTCTCTTCCCATTTTGCGCAACAAATATTTCACAACTTCACACACTCAATTCACGATCGCAATTAATGAATTTCGTCTGCAAAACAGACGCTTAGGCAAGCAAATGCCTATGCGTGTGAATGTATACCAATACATATGCAAAATACCGTTTGCTTCATTGAACACGACGAAACGGTATTGGAACAACGAGAACAAAACAAAATAGAAAAAAACGTTTTAGCTCCGAGCGCGAGCGAGCTCATTTAAGAACCGAAAAAACAGTTGCTCGCTGAGTCTTTTCGTAAAGAGTAAGCAAAAGACACTTATTTGCAGACAACGAGAAACGGTCGACAGTTATTTGCGAGCTATGCATTTTATTTATTCGCCAGAAATTTTTATACTCAATAATTTTCCCACATTCGTAGTAAGTGGCTAGTTTAATTTAACTCTAAATAGGCCTCAATTGATAGGCTTCAATACTAGGGTAACAGAATATTGATATGTCAACATGATTTAGATTAAATATCTCTGAATATTCTTGGCATTATGGCAACAGATAAACAGTTTTAAAAACAAAAAGCTCGCAATAATATATCTTTATTTCGGCATTCTTTACCTAGCAAATCAACCATAATTTTCTTTCATAAATAAAAATTTGTGTTGTTGATTTTGATAATACTTTTTCTTTATTAATATTTTTATTGATTTTTTGTGTTTTATACATTTTTTGTTGTTGTTTGATTTGTTGATTTTTATTTTGTTTTTGCTTTTGTTTAATATATATGTGTATATATAATTATTTCCCGCATATCCTTATCGTGATACAACTCACCCGCAAATACAATACAATACAATATGTGTGTGTGTGTGTGTTGGTTTGTATATATAGAAGATATACAATAAAAAATATCTATACAATTAAGGATACAAAAGTGGTTAACTTTAAGCTTAAAGTATAAATTATGTCTTCCAGTTATTAATAGCAAGAGTTTGTTTCTTTTCTAGATAGATAGATAGTAGTTAGATGGATAGATGTGGAGAATTAAAGTACAAATCATAGAGTAATGATAGATAGTAATAGTAATAGATTAACGTATATAGTACAATTTGAAATCACTTTGAACTTAGACTAAGCAGCAAAAGCAGGTAATTAAATAAAAAAAAAACCAAAAGTCTCAGCATAAAAACTCACTAAAAAATTTCAAATTAAAACGTTCATTTCAATGTCAAACATAAAAGTTAACAATTCGCAAAGCTCTTATCGCTCTTAAAGGCCATTTTCATAAATTAAATTTTTGTGAAGCAAATTATAAAACGCAGCGGCTTTAATCATTCTCTAAACATTTGTTTGAGCTCTTCTCGCATGTAAATGTATATAAGTATTTAGTTTTAATATTATAATTTCTTCACATTGTTGTTGTTGTTGTTGTCCTGATTTTGTTTGTATTTACTCATACTCGTTTGTATATTAAGTATACGCATATTATATAAATTTTGTGTGTATATATAATTTTCTTGCCTGCATCTTTGATTAGCTAATGGAAATAACGTTTAAGTATGCGCGTGTCTGTGAGTGTTGGTTTTTCTCTCTTCTTTTTCTATTTTGTATATGTATATACATCAAAATATTTGTTTAATTGCAGTTTTTTTTATATAGTATGTATGTATAATTATAAAAAGGAAATTTAGCTACCTTCTGCTCTTTGCAACTTAAATCAATCAAAAAATACTAGCACTTGCGACTGACCACTGGCCGTTTATTCTCATCATCTGCTCGCTGTCTATATCTCTCTTTCTCTTTATCTCTGTATCTCTCTGTCTGTCTCTTTCGACTCTCTGAGATGTGTCTACGTTTTGTTCTTATCACTTGATTTGGGCCAAGGCCAGCAACTAAGCAGAAGAGCCGCACAAAGCCTTAAACTAGTTTTATACAATGTCTCATTGTTCTTTGTTTAATATGTTTAGAGTTTTGGATTTTTGATGTGATGGATCTCGATTAATCGATGGATCTCTGACTAATGCCAATTGGTTTAACTGCATTCCTGCATTCCAGACTTAGCGCACTCGTGAAGTTGGTCTGCAAGCAATTTGAATAGAAATTAATATTTAAATTTTAAATAAATTTATTTAAGCACTAACCTGGAGGATGGGGCGACACTGTGACGTTTGGGAGTATTTGGAGCCGTTGCTGTGGCTCCACCGCGACTTGGTGTCCGTGCACGACCAGAAGTGGGCGTGGTGTTTGTTGTGGTTGTTGTTGTTGTTGTAGGCGGGCCGGCAAGACTGTAACGTTTGGGCTGCACAATCCGACTGGGTGAACGAGTTCCGCACTTGCCACTGCTGGCTGCATCGTGTGCGCCGCTGACTCTGCAGATTTGTGGGGAGTTGGAAAGATTAGCGGGTGAATTGAGTTGACGTTTAGTTGTGTCAGTCTTGGATGTGGCAGGAGACGCAGGGGAATTCGTGGCACTTGGCCGTGGACTTCTGTCGTGCCCACATCAAATCATCATAAAAACATCGTGCAAAATGATAAAGTTGCAAGTGGAAAACCGAAAAGAAACCGAAAAGGGAATTTAGTATAACATAAATAGTTCCAAAAATCAAGAATTTTGTAATTAAAATGATTTAATAACAAGGCTGCAAACCAGCCTTGATTAATTATATTCAGGGACCGTAAAGATTATTATTTTTAAAAAATAAATTATTAAATAAAAGTTTTTTGTAGATTTTTATAAACAAAAAATAAATGAAAACTCTTATTTATCGATCTAAATAAAAAAAATTGTAAAATATTAATTTAATTTAAATTTTGTTTAAAAATTTATAATTTAACTCTTATTTTAAATTTGTATTTTAGCAATTGAAAAAAGAAGTTTTTCTCAATTTTTAAATAAATATTATTTTTCAAATTTTATTATAAAAATTAAAAATGAGAATTATTCTTAAATTTGTATTATAAAACTTGAAAAATAAAAATTGATTGTAAATGTTTTTTGAATTGGATTTGCATTTGCATTCAATTTTTATTTTTCAACTTTTTTAATTTTTATAATAATGATTTTTAAATAATAATTTTTACTTTCAATTTTGATAATAAAAATTAAAAAATAATTTTTATGTTAATTTGCTAAAATAAAAATTGAAAATAAATTTTTATTTTTTATGTTTATAATAAATATTGAAAAATAAATTCTAAAATTTTTGAATAAAAATTGAAAATAAAAGTTGATCCAGTTTCTCATAGCTCTGCGGTCCCTGATTATATTCAACTGCAGCTACTAACCTGCCCGCTGGATAGCTAACTGGTCGTGGAATTCGCGACTTTTGTGCCGAGTTGGAGCTGCCCGAGTTGGTGGTGGACGTGGGCGTGGATCCGCCGCTCTTGGTCGCCTGCTCGCTGGCCAGATCCTTCAGCATGCTGGACTCCTTGCTCATGAGTTCCCACTGGATCTGCAGCCGCTTGAAGCGATTGCTCTCGATCTTTCGCTGCTCCAGAACGTCGAGAGTCTCGCGTCGCTGCAGCGTCGCAATGGAAATGTTGGGGGAGTTGGGCGGCGTCGAGAAGCGCTTGGCAGCGGATTCAGTTGCGGTGGCGGTGGCGACTGCCGCGGCAACATCGTTAAAGGACACCTTCTTCTGCTGGCTGAGGACGCGACTGACCTCCTTCTTCAGTGCCGCCGCGTCGTATTGCACCTGCTCGCCGGAAGACTCGAGAATGGACGCGATTTCGGCATAATACTTGAGCTCGGAGCGCGGCAGCGAGGCCAGGAAGTTCTCAGCCCTGGCCCGTGCGTCCAGATCCTTGCGCGAGAGACGCTGCTTGATGGGCGGCGGCGACTGCCCCGCCTGTCCCGCCTGCTCCTCCTCCTCAAAGACCTCGGCCAGCTCATCCGTCGAGCCGAGCGCGTAATTGTGCGGCGGCTCCTGCAGACTGCGCCGCTTCTCCAGCTTGGACAGCTGCTGTCCCGAGTGCTTCGCCTCGATCATGGAGTTGCGCTTGGAACGCGCTGACTGCGTGGAGTTCGCCTTGCGCAGAATGCTGCGAGGCTGCACGGGATGTGGAGGAGTTGGAGTCTGTGCCACCGTCTGTTGTTGCTGCTCATACTGGTACACATACATTTGCTTGAGCGGATCCGCGTCCAGTTCGGAGTCGGTGAGCAGCGTGGAGGAGCCACGATACCCAGAGCTGGGCGGCTGACTGGATCCGGAGCTGGAGCCAGCCTCATCCAGCTGCAGGTTCTTGGCACAATCACAGACATTCGGGCGATTGCGACGAATGGGCGGCGTCATACAAAACAAAGGACGCTGCGACAATTCCGCATCCAACTGACCCGAAATCCGCTGCACCTCGGGAATGTGTTGCAAGCGCCGACGGTACTCGACGGGCAGCAGCGTGGCCAGCGATTGCCAGTCGGAGATGTGCTTGTAGTCCAACGTCTTGAACATTTCGTTCTCGTTGACGAACTGCTTCTTTAAAGATCCCGTGGAGCTGTTGTGCGCGTTCTCCAGCGTCATCTTGTAGTTGAAGGGCGTGAAGATGACGTCGCTGCTGGTGTTGGTCTTGACGAAGCCCAGATCGGGCAGCGCATAGTTCGGATAGATGACATAGATGGGCGCCTCCCGCTGCTCGCCCAGATTGTGCAGCTTGGCCAGAAACGAGGGCGGCACACACTTGTACCGCTCGCTCAGGCTGCTCCTCGTGGTGCTCAAGGAACCACACGAGGTTTGCATCGAACGCGTGATCATCTCGGAGCTGGAGGCACAGGAGAGCGGGCGACCTGATGACTTGTTGTTGCCCATGGGCACTTGGGTCAGTTGCTCCGAGTTGCTGGCCTCCGACGAATGCTGGCTGCACTGCGTCTGCGTCTGTGCCTGATACAGCTGCGGATTCCGGAGTGGAACACTGCGACGTCGATGCGCTGGCGAATTCGTGGCCGTCAAGGAACCCGTCGAACTGGAGCTGCCGTTGTCGTCGTAGAAGACAGCGTCGCAACGGGATCGCAGCTGTCGCTTGGGCGTCTCTCGTGTCTCCGCCTCCTCATCCTCGTCGTGGCGACTCACGGCCGATCCCTTGCCCGAATCGTGCATGCTCTTCTTGCGCAAACGCTTCTCCAAGGAGCTGCTGCTGCAACTGGAGCCAGCGGCATCACTGGAGGGCCAACAGCCGGAGGAGACGTCCATGCTGGTGAGAGCACAGGCCTGAGCCTGAGTCTCCTCCTCCTCCTGGGCACATGTGCTGCTGCTGTTGCTGCTCTTCTGCTTGATAAACAGCTTGACTAGATTGAAGGCGGCCGGATTGGAGGAGTTGCCCGACGACGAGCCGGAGCCGGAGCCAGAGATCTGGCTGCCCTGGGTCGAGGACAAGGCGCAGCTGCAACGATGCTTGTGGCGATGCGAATGATGATGATGATGATGCAGATGTTGCTGCTGCTGTTGCTGTTGCTGCTGTTGTTGCTGCGGTGTATTTGTCGTCTCTTTGTGCTGCTCCGACTGTTGCTGATCCTGCTGATCCCGCTGCAGTCGCTCTGATATGGACACACTGATCGAGATGGGCATCTGGCACATGGGCAACAAGTTGCGGGAACGCGATGTGCACGATTCCATCGTCGATGTGCTAATGGCCTGCGACACATTCAACGGTCCCGACTGATCCTCGCCGTGTCCTTCCAGCTCCCTCCGCTTGCGCTCCTCCTCCTCCGCTCGCTGCAGACTCTCGCTCAGTGCGATGGCCCGCTGCAGATTCGGCAAACTGTTGCTCTTCCGCACGCTGCACTGCGGCATGTGGCGTGTTATGGTGATCGTGTCCGTCTCCGTGTTGTTGTCGTTGTTGTTGTTACCCGACGGATACCTGCGAGACACGGGCGAGACAAGGAAAAACGAGCGTCTTTACAACCGCACAGACACATCGAGCGCGTTTCAACATTACAAATTTTGTTGGCGGAAATTTGCGAGGATTAATTTTGTTGGCTGACAGCATTTATTGCGGTTTTTCTCAAGACGTTAATCTCTAGCCAAAAATCCCTTTCTGTTGACAGACTGAACAATTCTGTGAGAAGTCAACAGCAAAATGGAATCTTGTAAAACCCATTGACGAGGGGGAGGAAAAGATCTGCTTTTCATTCAATTTTAATTAATTTAAAATCAAAAATAAAATCTGCAGCTACAGTTGAACTAAACTTCCATAACTCGAACTTCTATAACTCGAATTTCTCGCTAAATGAGTGTCAGTAAAATTAATAAACTTTAGAAATATAACTCTATATATCTCCATAGCTCGAACTTCTTCTTTGGATAATGGCGATTCGAGTTAGGGAAGCTTGACTGTATTTGGTGCATTGAATTAATTCTATCTATTTACTCTTCTCTATTTACTAGAAAATAAAAATAGTTTCAAACATTATCTTCCAATCGTGCAATTCTTTTTGTCTAAAGTTCCTTCAACTTCTTAAAGATTTCACTGAGATATCGATTGATCATTATGCAGGCCAAACGGTAAGACCTAGTAGGTTGAAATTTTCACACAACATAGATGAGACCAATTTTTGTTTAGTCACATTGTGCTAGGTCCGATGAGTATGCTGGGAATGATAAATTGATCGACTTCTTACTTGCTTGGGAATTGGGGACTGGATGTAATTTATGCAATATTTTCAAATCTACAGTAAATGCATATTTATGTTTATTAAAAAGCACTGGCAATGACGGATTACCTCAACTAGTGTGCCCTCATAAATGTGACGACGGAAGGTTAGTTAAGGGAAAAGGGGGAGAAAATTCCATACAGTCTCTCTCATATGAGAAGGCGAATTTCAGTGTGTGCCAGCTAAATGAAAGCTAATTGAACTAAATTGAAATGACCTCACAGATATGCAGTCGAATCAAGTTGAATGAGGAGAGTAAAGGGGCAAATATGAGCAGAGAACATCCGCAATGCAAAGCTGAAGAGCCAAAAAAAAAGAATCTCTCTCTCTCTGAGTGTGTGAGAGTGTAAAAGTGTGTGTTTTGGGGCTTATCACTTACCGCTGCAACTGAGCCTTGTTTGGAGTCTTGTTGGGCGACTTGCAGAGCAGCTGAAAAGATTGGGCTGATCGCGACATGGATACCTCCAGGGCCTTGTTACGCTTCACAATGTCCTCCAGATTGCTGTGTAAGTTGATGCAGTTCTGTTTGTTTCTCGTCGCGATCTCACAAGGCTCTGCTGCAATATGCGAATTATTAACTTGTGTATTGTAATAATAATTGTAATACTTACCATAGAAACTGTCGTCGGAGTAGAGAACGCTGCCTTCAAAGGCAATTGTATAGTTGTCCTTGTTGCAGGTGAGTATAATGTCGCCCTCGTCGGGATACGCATCCATGTCCAGCGAATCCACCGAGATGTGCGATTCCTTGACGGGCGAGAAGAGCAGCTCGGACTTGCAGAATGAGTTGTCGATCAGATCGTTGGTTGATGTTGTCGACGTCTGTGACATGTTGTGTGCCATGTGTTGCATGTTGCACAACATGTTGCTGTGTTGTTGTTGTTGTTGTTGCTGCTGTTGCTGCTGCTGCTGCTGTTGTTGCTGGTATAATAGCGACTGTTGCAGACGACTGTTGACACCGCCGAGACTCTTGCAATACGCCGGCAACTGCGACAACAGCGAATGTATGTCCTCAGTCCGGAAACTCTCCATGTCCGCCTCCGCCAGATTGGCATCCAAATTCATGGCCAAATCGTCATAGTAAATCGAACTGAGGACGCTGCGCTGCAATCCGCCGCAGCAATCCCGATAGCCGTAGTCCAAAAACCACTGATAATCGGAATTGTCGTGAGTGAAATCTTGCGACGAGGCCAGCGAACAGTTGAGATTGTTGCCACCACCATTGATACCACTAACATTGACACCACCACCACCACCACAAAGCATAGCACCACCTACCCCATGTTGTTGCTGCTGGACAGACTCATTGCTGCTGCGACCCCCAGGCGTTGTTGCATTGCTGTTGTAATCGGATTCGGGTGTTGCCACCGCTGCTGCCACCACATTTGTTGCCGCCATGTTGTTGTTGTTGTTGTTGTTGCCCCACACAAAGTTGTTGTTGTCCGCCTCGACGTTGTCGTTGGTACGTATAAAGCTATCCTCGTCAAGGAACAAACTATTGCTGTTGCTGATGCTGTTGATGTTGCTGATGCTTATGTTGCTGATGCTGCTCACCTGCTCGTTCAATATAATGCTACGCAGGGCGCTGTTATAGCGATCCAAATTGCTCAGCACAATGGCAACATTCTGTTTGAGGCTCTCTTCGCTCAATTCCTCAGAGGCAGCGTTGGCAACATGGGCAACATCCGCCTCATGCCGCTGTTGCTGTTGCAGCTGTTGCTGTTGGCAAAATTGCAAGTGTTGCTGCTGCAACAGGCGATCGTTCAGCTGTTGCTGCTGATAACGCTTGCCAGCCGTTGTTGCCGTTGTCGCATGTGCGCCAAACAACAACGAGTTGTTGGGACTTCCGAGCGGTTTTCTGTAGTGCAGCGGGGACTGAGGCAACGACCCCAAAACCGTGTTGTACGCAGCCGTGTTGCCGTTGTATTGCTTAACACCACCGACTGGCAACAGTTGTTGCTGCTGCTGCTGCTGCTGCTGTTGGGCCAAGTTTAAAAGCAGATGGGGATGCGATGCGGGGTTATTATTCTTATATGGTCGATGAGTTAGGGGTGAGCTTTGTTGCGGTTTAATTTGTGAGTTGTATTGATTATCGATATGATTAATGTTAATGTTGTTGGTGTTGGTGTTGCTGTTGTTGTTGTTATTGTTCCTGTTGCTGCTAGTGATGTTGCTGATGTTGTTGTTGTCGTTGGTTGTTGAGAATTCTGTCATGCCACGTCGAAGTTTTAATCCTGCAAATAGAAAATTAAATAACAAATTAGATTTAAAAGAAGAGGATAAGATTTGATAAGAGAGATTTTTCGAAATTTATGAATTTTAATGCAATTTAATTAAACATAGTACTTTTAAAGACATCCTGATAAAAATTGCTTAAAATCTATCGAATTGATTAAGAATTGAGATTCGCATTGATATACAAATAATAATTGAGGGTTAATAAAAAAAACTTGCATTTAAATGGACCCTTCCATTTAAATTAAATTACCTCCTCGTTATTGATCAATCGATCTATAAAAATACAGGGTGACCAGAAATAACGGAGACAAACATTTTTAGCTATAATTTAACTAAACGAGAGAAATTTAGCAAAGCAACAATTAGTAACGATAGAGTGGATCACTAGTAGTAAGATTCTCAGCCGGTTTCGAAATGGTCTCCTCCAGCTGCGATTCACAGGCCCAAACGTGATTTAAAATTGTTGGCCATGGGCCGCATGTCCTCGGGAGACAGTCGGTTCCATTCCAAGAGCAGCGATTGCATCAGCGCCTCCAAACTTTTGTGAGGCTTAGCACAGGTCCTGGCCTCCAATGTCGACCACACGCTGTAGTCCATCGGGTTGAGATCCGGCGAGTAGGGTGGCCATTCAGCAGACGAGATGAAGTCCGGAAAATGGGTTTTGCACCAGTCTTGCGTCATTTTCGCCTTGTGAGCCGGCCGGAGTCCTGTTGAAAAGTCCAGTCCGCATCGCCGAAGTGCAGTTGGGCCCAAGGAATTACCACGGCGTCGAGAATGTCCTGGCGGTACACTTCTTGGTTTCTTTTAACCCCTTGATCCACGAAAACCAGGGGTTTCTTGCCGCTGGCGCAAATGCCGCTCCAGACCATAGCGGACTTCGGATTTTGGCGATGTTTGATAATGGCCAACGTACCTGGAGCCTCTACGGACCAGATACAGTCGTTTTGGTAGTTGTGGGCCTGCTCGACGATGAACAGCTTCTCATCTGTGAAAAGGATGCGCTCCTATCGCCGACCTGCGGCCCATGGCCAACAATTTTAAATCACGTTTGGGCCTGTGAATCGCAGCTGGAGGAGACCATTTCGAAACCGGCTGGGAATCTTACTACTAGTGATCCACTCTATCGTTACTAATTGTTGCTTTGATAAATTTCTCTCGTTTAGTTAAATTATAGCTAAAAATGTTTGTCTCCGTTATTTCTGGTCACCCTGTATTATAAGCTGTTATAATTCTCGCCCTATTACAAAGAAGTTTTAAAAATGTCCGTCTCAGCTTTTAATATTTAAAGCTTGTATTTAAATAGACTCTTCGATCTGAATTCAATTACCCAATAAGTTAAAACCGTCCGTCAACTTGCCACAATGTCAATAAAATAACAAAAAATGCCTTGAAACTAATACACATTAGCGTGCCAGCAATAAATGTGACAGTTTCTTCAGTTTTTGTGGAGCATGAAATGTTTCAATTAACTTTTATGATTTCGGCTCGGATCGGAGCAGGAGAACTGGCACTAAAGTAGCACACATTTTACACTGCACTACATTATACCTGAAGCAGGCCCAAGGCTGTAAGCATTATTTTTATGCCCGCGAGATTTTTACGACGCAGAGACCCCGAGGAGGAGACGAAGACCTGGCACGGCCTATCAGCCCATAAAAACTTTAGTCTGAGCAACTTGCTGGTATTTCTTATAGGTTCATTGCTGCCTTGTGACATTGCCACATCGCGTTGCACATGCAACGGACTTTGCTGCCCATTAAAGGTTAAAGTTTAAACAGTAACGTAGGGATTTCGTGTCAAGAGTCGGTAACTTTCCCCAAATGCAGCAAATACTTGTAAAAATAAAAAAATTTTGACTGAAAATGGTGCATTGCCATCGACTGCACAACTGTCCCTAGTTTTCTTTTGATAGCCGAGTTTCTATCTGTCGAGGATTTATAATTAGCTTTCAGTGTAAACAAAAATGGTGTAAAACTCCCAAACTGTCTTAAATCTAATTTAGCCTAAAAGAAGGCATTATAGTATTCACTATACAATTTTGTACAGATTCATATAAAATATTTATTCTGTATAGCAGCGGTGGGCACGAAATCTGAATTCGGGAGCAGCCGCTAGCTCCCGGAGCCATTGCGTGCCCAACGCTGTTATATACTATAATTAAAATTACGTTTTATTATTCATAATCATACTCTAAACAAATAAGATTACTATATTAAGAATGCTTGCACAAAACGATCGATCAAAAAATTTCAAAAATTAACTGATGCTGTATTTTTTATAGCTTTGATTAAATATAATCTAAAAAGAAAAATTATCTATGACAGCTTTAGATTATTTAGCATTAAAAAGAGAATGCTCATTGATTACATTTATCAATACAATTCTTGCTAAAGTAAATATAGGAACCTTTCATACCATTCAGATTATTTTAATCCATAAAAGTTATTTATAACAGGCTTCAGATATCATATAAATAGGTTAACTCTTCTTTTCTCAGTCAAATTTTTGTAAACAAAAAAAAAGAGACTAACTACAACTACAAAAAATTACTCTTTACAGGGTATTTTTTTTTTTGACTACACTAGCATAATTTTTATTTTCAATTTTCCTAACTTTCATTCAAAAGACAAGTGGCAAATCGCGAGATTATAAGCAACAAAAATGCTGAAAAAAAGATACAAAGATACTCTTGACTATGATAGTGACTTAAATAGAGTAATATAAATGCATAATTGAATGCAAATGCATTCAAGAGAATATGTCTGGCAAGTTAAACTGAAGAGATCAGTCTGCTGTTAAGCTCAGTTGGGATTCATTACGATCAATTACGGGCTCAATTCCGAATTGTTGGAAAGTGGAGCTTGACAAGGGATAATATTGACTGAGCTCTTTAACAGAACAAATATTTAAAAAGGCAACAAGAGAGGGGTTAAAGGAGAAATAAATAAACAATTAACAAAATTAAAGTTGACTTTAAGCTTAAGAAAGACGAAAGTCAAACGACTTTAAACTACCTTGAGTCACATTTGGGACAACATTATTATTGTTGTTGTTGTTATTGTTGATGTTGCTTTTGTTGTTCAAATAATAATTGTCATTGTCATTGTTGTTGTTGACATTGGCAACATATTGTTGCTGTTGCTGTTGTTGTTGCAAGCGTTGTTGCTTTAAATACTGTTGATTGCAGGTCAATCCAGCCGATGTTGTTGTTGTTGTTTTGGGCGGAACCACGCCCTGTTCGCGCAGCTGCTGCTGCAGGCGACGTCGTTGCAACAATTGCTGCTGCAGCAACTGCAACTGCTGCTGCTGCATATGTTGATAGTAACGTATCTGCTGCAGTTGCTGTGGTGTCAAGCCAATGTTGCTGTTGTGATGCTGTTGTTGCTGTTGTTGTTGCTGTTGTTGCTGCTGTTGCTGCTGTTGCTGCTGCGGTGCATAATAGTTCTCCTTGGAGGAGCTGCTGCTATCGCAACCGCTGCTGGTGCTGCTGCTGTTGCTGGTGGCGGCAACATGTTGCCAGCAGATGGTGTTGTTGCCGTTGTCATCGGTGCTGCAATCGACACCAGCGTTGGCGCAGGCCGCGCAGCGTTGCCGTCGCTGCACTTTGGAAATGTCTACGTATCTCATAATGAATGCTAGCAAAAGCAACAACATCGAGTTGCAAATGCGACCATCCAATGTTGCTGCAACAAATGTTGCTGCAACTTATGTTGCCGGCTGTTATTTTTGGCCCGTTGACTGTTTGGACCAACGCAGTGTTAAAACCGCTGCTGGAAACTCTTTTTTCGATGTTGTTTCACTTGTTGCCA
Organism: Drosophila recens; assembly: GCA_037043495.1. Classification (NCBI taxonomy): domain Eukaryota; kingdom Metazoa; phylum Arthropoda; class Insecta; order Diptera; family Drosophilidae; genus Drosophila; species Drosophila recens. The sequence goes on from JBAMBJ010001544.1 coordinate 97,147, forward strand.
AGTTCTTTGTGTTTTCCAGGCAATTGTTATTTATATATTTTCGACTTGTATCGTTTTGTTTTTATTTTTAAGAGTTTAACTCTATTGATTGCTTCCACATTTTATTTTAGTTGCCGATCGTTTTTCTCTTCATTTTTATCTCTGCTTTTCACACTGCACTTTTCATTTTGATTTCTTCGTAAAATATTCTATTTTTAAATATTGTTTTGCTTTTATGCGTAAGTTTTTTCTCTCAGTCTCTGTTTGTTCGCCTATGTGTGTGTGTGTACAGTCACAAAGTTAAGTTTTATAAATACATATATGCACATTTACACATGCACATGTATTTATATTTTGATTTCTCTTTTCATGTTCCAGCGCGAACACAAATAAAACTTATTTATGAGTTTTCTGCAGTCCCTGGAAATGTTTTCATAAGCTAAACACAAATTTTCAATCATTTTTGGGGCCATTTTATTCTGAGTATTTCTTGCTTTGAATCGACATTAAGTTATGAAGACTTTTAGCTTTGGTAATAAATTTGATAAGCGAAAGAGAACTAATTTCTGATAGCTGTTTATAAGCAACTAACCAAAATATTTTTATATTTAACTCAATTAAAATTGGTATAATAAATAAATATTATTTTTGATATTTTAGCTTGCAATTTCAAGGCTTTTATATGCAAATATCGATTTCAAAGTTTGTAAATATTCGCATTTTCAATGGTTCACCTTAGCGAGTAGGCTCTGTAGCTGCCTTGAGGTGCCTCAATTGGGACAGTAGCCTACTTTGCAGTTGCATAAATTAGACTAATACGACCGGAAAAAGGAAATGTAAATCAGTTGCAGTTGCAGTGTTTTTTTGCCTTGTGGAAAACTTGACAACGTGTTATAGCAACAACAGCCAAAACCGAATTTCTTGGTCTAAAATTAAAATTAAATACGATGGCTAAGTTCATTATTAAGCTGACAGGGACAGGGTGATAAATTGTCATAATATTTGGCTATGCAATTGTAATGTATTTAGAGCATAAACAGAATAGAACGAATGAGTGTGAATAAAGACGAATATTCGTATGCTCAATGTCAATTGCCAGGTGTTTGACATTTTTGTTGTGTGACATCAGCATGAATATATATAATATATATCTAATATTTCTATATATATTAGAAGCTGCAGACTTGCGTGTGCTTTGGGGTTGAATTCAAGGAAAAGAACTTGGCATTAACTTGGCACTTGGTCTGTGCCACAGACACACCCCATAATTGCCGCACAAAGAAAGCAAAGCAGCGAAAGTTTTGCCAAGACAAGCCAAATAAACGGCATATCGAGCAGTGTAGTGTAGTGCTTCTGGTCTGGACTCAAACGAGCGCAAACGCAATAACAGCTTGCAACAAGGACCTGCGAATGTGCCTCATTAGGTAGCAACAACAATAGCAGCCGCAAAATGGCTGCCAATGGCCAAAAAGAGTGTGTGTGCGTGCTTGTGGCAAGTGTGAGGTTAAGCTAACTGGCAGTCTGCCAGAAATAGTGAGATAGAACAAGAGAGCGAAGGGAGAAGAGGCAACGCCGAACAAAAACAACTTGCAGCATCTTTTGCACTCAATCGATAAATTCAATGGCTGCCACAGCGAGTTGCAAGTTATCATAAACAGGCACAACGCACTAAACTGTACACAGAAAACAATTTCGAGATTCCGGAATAAAATGTGACTGTATTTTTTGACTGTATCAATGCGGAGTGATTGATATTTTATACCTATACAGTTTTAATTTTAAAATAATATTCTGATTACAAACTTAATTTTTAAAATGTTTTTTTTTTTCTGTGCACTCATTTGGCATTCATTTTGCACCTTGACTGGAAATAGATGTGGCATGAAAAATACATGCTACACTCAGCTTGCCTCAAGGTGCGCTTGCAACACACAAACACACAAACACACACACACACACCGGCTGTTGGCAATTAAAATTGTGTGTGCATGTTGCCACATGTGCCACGTGAAGTTCAATCACATTTTGAACTTTTTATTTTGGACCAAACAGTGAATGCTGCGTGTGTGTGACGCACAATGTGCTGTGGCAGCAGGCAACGTGAGGCACAGAGTGCATCGTGTTCGTGGCAGGAACAGAACTTTTTCTTTCCGTTACTTTTTCGGCTGACGTCAGGCCTCGAAACTGAAATTGGAAGCTCTATAGAATACAATTTGTGTGGCATGCTGCGTTTTAGTTCAACGCACTTGTTGGCCTACATTGCAACTGCAACTCTCTCCCTCCCTCCCTTTCTATCTCCCTCTCCCTCTATCTCTATCTCTTTCTCAATTGGCTCGCTCTCGTTCTTTTAATGCTGCCAAACGACAGACACAATTAAATAAGCGAGCTAGAAAATTTATGCATCGCTGCAACTAAAGATACAAAAGTATCTACAAACTGCAGATGCAGATGCAATTGCAGTTGCAGTTTCAATTGATGTTGCTGCTGTTGTGCTTCTATTTTCTAGCGTTTGCAGTTACGAAATCTTCTCAATGCGGAAGTTTTTTGAGCGTAAAACAAAGTTTCAATTTCTATGCATAGATACAAATGTCGAAGGCAAATTGCAGTAGCAGCTTATCAACATGGCAACATTTTTGATTTCTAGCAGATAAGATAAGTTAAGAGCCCCTGTCATCTAGTGAAATGGCACGAGTTTATAGAAATTTATTTGATAAATATAGTAAAATATATATAGTACAGTTGCTTGGATGATCTCATTTCCGACTGCAGCGTACAACTCACAATAAATGTGAAATTTTTGACATTTTCTTTTGATTAACTTGAACATACAGCGTAAACAGTTTGTTTGCAATCAGTGAGAAGTTCGTCAACCGGCGACAGTGTCGTAGATAAGGGGTTAAAGTGGTCTTTGTTAACATGGAGTGAGTAGCACAGTGGCAATTGGCAATTGACAGACACACACACAGTCGGCGACAGTGCGTCACTTTTTAGCATGCCAATTGAACAAGTATCTTGCGGATAATCAACACAGACTCCGGCATGGCGTGATGTTCGCCTACACACACACACAAACACACACACTTTAGATATTGCGCAGATTATTCTTGATTAACAGCACTACGCAAATTCTTAGGGGGTTGCGAATATCTCGAAAGTTTTACAGATAAAGCTACAAATGTATCTGCAACTATGTATATATGTAAACTATTATAAAATTCGGTTTTCACAGCGTACACGATGCGCCGCACATTTTCACGGTAGCACAAGCCCAAGGAGACTGAGACTGCGACTGCGACTGAACTGATGAAAAATAATGCGAGCGAGCGACGACGACTACAAAAAGCGACGAACTCGTCGACAACAACGATGTGTGGCAATCTCTCCCAGCTGCCTGTCTCCCTCTATCTGTGTGTGTGTACTTGGGGCGCCTCCCAGTGAAAAGGCAAACGAAAAGAGCCGAAGCAAATGGAGAGTCGCAAACAGAACCGCGATGCGATGCGAGTGGAGCGCATTCAATTTGATTATACAATGTGCAACAGAATTAACCCCAAAATACTATACAAAATAACGTTCTCTTTGCATTCGCTGGCAACGAAAGAAAGAAAGGCCAAATAAACAGCTACTCAAGTAATTGTTTTGACAAAGAAACAAACATTATAAAATCGGTGTTAGGTACAATAAATTCACAACATTTTATTAAGTATTTCCTTATTTCATTAAAAATGCTTTTGATTCCAAAATTTATAAAATTATTTTATCTTTTATTTATTTACATTGATTCACAAAATTTCTATTCTATATTTTTATCAATTTATTTAAAAAAAATAAAAATCAGATCCAATATGTTCAATATTAAGTAAATTACTTGACATACAGTGTATTTTATTTTATTGTTTGTTTTTTGTTACAGTTGAAGTTTTAAGTTTATTAATATAAAATTTAAAGTAAATATTTATAGTTAAATTTAAAATATTACATAAGTTAAACTAATGCCCGACTCTAGATGAATATGATTTTAACAGCAGATTTAAATTTATGCCCCCCCAACTAATGAGGCAAACGATAAACCATTTGTTCAAGTGGTAAACCGAACCCTCATTCAGTTCTGAGACAAACAGACAAAGAGGGAACAAAAGAAACATAGAGTGTGAGTGCAAGAGAAAGGCAAGTCGGGGTTGTTATGAGTGCAGCCAGTGGCTTCCGGCAGTATATACTCTCTCTAATGTAACATATTGTAACATAGTATCGTGCACATGTAAGATCGTGATCTGATATTGCGCATGTGCGCGTGCCATGACTCAATAAACATCTGCAGCTCAGACACGACAAGGGGCACAACAAGGGGCAAAAGTGGGTGCAAGTGTCTCATTAATGATGGGAAGCGAGCGTAAGACATTCTTTTTTCCAATAAAACAATTACAAATGCGCATAAATTGTAAAAGAAACTCAATAAGGGCACAATATTATGGCAGACACGATCTCGAACTCGCACTCGCACTCGAAGTTGTACGTCATTGGGAAATAAATAAACAACGAGACCCTCCCCGGGCGGCATTATCAGTCAGTCTACTTAAGTAATTCAAATAACAACAATAACAAAATGCTCAGAGAGCATAAAAATTCTACTGAAAACGTTGAGAGAGCTACAACTTGTTTACTCACATAAGTAAAAGTATCTCACAGATACAGCTACAACATCATATCAGTATCAAGCAATAACAATAAAAATTACTTACTAGAAGAGCATAAATTTAAAAGATTTTGAGAGAGCGATTACTTAAATAAATGTCTCTCAAATTCAGCACAGATACTCACATGAATTCTTTGCTATATATTCGTACAGTAGCCCTACGAAGATTACTTAAAACGAAAAAATATTAAAATAAGTTCTGTTAGAGTCACACTTTGTTGACATAGATAGGAAAAGTATCTCACAGATACAGCTCGAGATCTTATCAAAATATATAGCATACGAGCACGAATAATGTACTTTGTTGTTTTGCCTTTTTTTTCTTCAAATAAAAACACAGAAAAGCATTTCAAGAGATACAAAGCAAACGTGTCTCACAGATACATCTACGTACTTACTATGTCTTTCTCTTTTATTCCATCAAAAACAACAACTGAGTGCGGCTGCACTGTAGACACTTGCTGGACCCCAGGGTGAGGTCATTTTCATAATCCATAAATTGATATATGTATGTACATATAATGGACATAATGGACAGACACAGCAGCCAGACAACAATAACGAGAGCTGACATCTTGTTTACTTTAATAATTGAAACACATCTGAAGACAACGAGTAAAAATAGCGAGTAAAAAAGTATGGAAAATTTCATAGCATGATTTTAGGTGCTGCATGAAAATAATTTAGAAAACCGCAAGCTCGTTTTTTCAATGTCTTAATAAGGTGTTTGATAACTATTGAAAACATATTAACAAAATTAAAAGTACTTAGCGAGCGTTTACTGTACTCAGACTCAATTGTCGACTTGTCGCCATATTTATAATCGAGTTTTGTTTTCCCCAATTGCATGACTCATCGGCTGCATTTCAAAGTCATCTCTGGAAAATTCAATTTCATTTCTCTGCCGCCGCCCTTGCAATTTGGCGACAGACAAAGAAGGAAGGCAAATTAGCGCACACATTTTCGACCACCCTCGGCTTCAGTTGCGGGCCGGAGGTTTTGTTTGTGGCCTCCTACTTGCCACTGTTTTTTAATTGCCGCGCACAAAAATAAATTGCTGAAGTAAACAAAAGCGGCAAAACCGAGGCCGTGCAACGCCTGCCACCGCATTTAACATAGTTGAGTTTGCGGTGGGTCAAAGATTTCACAAACCCCCAGGAGGAAATAAGCCGCAAGCACAGAAATATATTTTCAATTTAATTTGATGCAATGCAAATATGAATTTCACTATTAAAAAATTTATATTAAATATACTAAACATTTTAAAATACTCTGCAAGACTAAGAATATAGAGGGAATATCAAATTTGTAATTTCAAGCAATGCAAGAATGAATTTCATTTTATAAAAACATCTTTCAAACATTTTATAAATTTTCAAATATTTTTCAGCAAAAATGAAAATAATATTTGATTTATAAAATTATTATTTAAATAAAAATCTATCTTTTGTGAAAAAATTGTTAATTTTAGAACACAATTGCCAGGGTTTATTTATATATATTTATTAGCATTTAATGTATTTTTTTAAACAAATTTAAGTAATTTGCTTTACATTTTATATTGTTTTGCCTTTCAGATATTACATTTAAATATATCTTTTACGTCCAGTGTCGACGGTTTCAAGTTACCGTCGCAAGTTGGATGATAAATGAGCCAATGCGTTTCGCTCTTAAATGTTTTTATGGTGACAGGCGCATTTGAGAGATATTTAATGACATATTTAATATCGCAACGGATCGTAATGATGTCAGCGCCCAAGAGAAATGAATTCCTCTTTCCCTGTCTCACTCTCGCTGCTGATGTCTTTGGCGATCGGTTGAAGGGGTGAGGGTGATCTGCCCCAGCAGACAGCGCCACATGTGGCAAACGAGCTAATTAAGGGCGTGTTGTTGAATCGATGTCTCTGTTTACTTAAGAACATATTCACATTTTGTTAAAGACAAGTAATCAAATTCGTTACAAAATCACGCCTTCAATTCCGACAACAGCTGCCACGCCTCAATTGAAACAAAATTGATCATTTATACTTCTGTATACATAGATTTATATATATTTGTACTTGTCAGTTGGAGGTCGGCGGCGACTGTGGCAAATGTTGCAACATCGCCTGACATATTCCTGCTGGCAGTCGGGGATTGCCACATGTCGCAGCAGTCCAGCAACAATATGTCACTTGTCAACTGGCATATTGTCGATGCCACAGCGCAGTACGCCCCACATGCCACATTGCCACATGCCAGGAAAGATTCCAAGCATATTTCACATGAAGAAATTGCGCAAAGTTTTCTCTCTCTCTCGCGCGCATCAAAGTGAAAGTCGACAACTGAAAAGTGCGTAATAACCGGGTACTTACGAGCATGTACAAACGAGTACTCATACTCAAACTCATACTCGAAAAGTCGTCAATGCGGAATAGTCTACCCGGTCCATAAGATAAACCTAATCAATCCAGCACGCTGCGGGACGTGAGGCGACGCAGCGACTCAACACAACATGACAGGCAACAAACCCAACTGGCAACACATGTCTCTGCAACTGCAACATCGATTGTGATTTAGCGACAAATATGCATGCACATAAACCACACTGCGAGAAAAGCGGCAGCATAAATGAAGAAAGATTTCAGTATAAGAAAAATTGTCACAAAATTAAATCAGATTGATTATAAATAAAAATTTTTAAACATTATTCACAATTTAAATTTAATTTAAAAAAATATGCTACGAAAAAAATTTATTTGTTATATTATGTACTTGGAACTTGAAAAATTTATATTAAAAATTGTGTATTTTCCTATCAAGTACATCTTTTTTGTCAGTGTACATCAACTAATTGGCAGGCATTTTCAATGACTTTTCGAATCGCACACAAAAAAAACTGTACAAAACTTCCCAAATATTTCAACAGATTATCAACCAGTTTTTGTCTACATCTTTTTAAGTTTTGACATCGAATTTGTCATGGGAGATTCGAAGACTAAACAACAAATGAAATTCATAAAAGAAATAGATAAAATAAAATATATGCAATTGCCAAAGCTAAAGTCAATTTCAATTGTGGCGAAATAAGTCTAATTTAATTTATTTCAATTTGTGTTATGACAGAGTCGCGAATAGTTCATAGTATAAACGTAGACGTAGTGCAAGTAACTGATCACTTTACTGTAAAAATGCTAATGATTCTAACTGGACTTACGACACTTTGCTGCACCACACATTGTTATTTTTTTTTTTTATAATTGTTGATAAGAATTTCCATAACAATTATAAATGTTCGATGATGTGGCCCGTTGTGGTTTGCATACGAGATCGACGAGTATATACTGTAATTTGAAGCATGAACTGACATTATCACGATTCTTAATGTTCAACCAGTTGGTCGAGTCGCGCGATAAGCTCGTGATCAATGACACATACTCAGCTGACTGACTCAAGCTAGAAAAAACTACTTTGGACCACCCAAGGAGGCACCTTTAACACCCGTAGATAAATCTATTATAGTGTAAAACCTGTCAATTGCTTAGTTATTAGTATTTTATTAAGCAGCTTATAGTCAAGTGGGAAAACATTCCACTTAAAGGTTATTTACTTTAAAGACAGGCCCCCGGGCAATGCTACTGACCTAGTGCAAAATTATACAAAAGACGCTAGATTGATATTTTAGGGATAGTTTATTGCATTGTTAGGGTGGTAAAACAATCAGCTTAAAATAACAATTTGAGTGGAATGAATTGGAATTCGACAATGGGTAGAGATTTGCCAATTAAATACTTTAAACTTAAACCGCATGCAAAAAGGGATAGTTATGATCAAAGTTATGATTCTAAGCAGCGCAATCGCGCGATTGATAAAACAGTATATAGCCAGTTTCCGATGACTTGTGAATGTCCGAGGTTAGGCCGTAAAAGTCCTCGATGGTCGAGGCCTCAATCTTGTCGACCATATCGTCATCGAAGAGCAGCCAGAGGCCGTGACTCTTCACAATGCTGATGTAATGGCCACGATTCGGACCCGATCCGCAGTGAATAACGACGGCAGTCAGATCATAGAGTCGATCGGGATTGACGGCATCGTCCGAGGTGTTGAACAGCCGCAACTCAAGCGGAAAGACGACGCGATGCGACACTTTGATGTGTCGATTGAACTGCTCCATGTACTTGAATCGCTTCAGATGCAGTGCCAAGATCATGGGCAACTTCTTGACCCGCATTCGCTTCTGTGCCTCCTGGTAGCTGCAGCAGTTGTCGCACTTGAACTTGTTGTCCGAGCACAGTGTTTCCGTGTTGCTGAAGCAACGCAGACAGTGAGTGATCGACGTATTCTGATCCACGTCCACTTGCAGATCAAAGAAGTTCTCATCCTTGCTGCTCACCGTCTCACAGTTGAGGCAGCGCGTCTCCGACGTGAGTATACCCTGGAAGATCTCGTGCACCCAAGTGGGCTGCATGTTCGCCTGCGAAATGGGCGTGGTTGTTGCCGTGAGACCGCCATTGCCATCGAGCACACTTGTGGTCGCACTCAAGGAACCCGTCGAGTTGCTGTGATTGCCATTCGTGGCCGTCGAATTGGATGTGGATGTCGATGTTGAGTTCGACGAGTTGGAGGTCGAGTTTGATGACTTTGCAGTTGTGTTGGCGTTTGTGGTGCTATTGCTGGTCATATTTGTGGTGCTAGTCGAGGCAGCACCGCCGCCATTCACCGCCGTCTTCCCGGCGCCGCCCGTGTTGCGCTCGGCCAAAATGATCTCGTTGATGTGATTGATCAGAAAGTTGAGAAACTCGTGCGCGTCCTGCTGCATATAATTGTCGAACTCCTCCTTCTCCTTGCGCAAACGCGTTATGAACTTTTTCGGTGCAATCGAGCCAACTTTCTTCTTCTGCGTGGCAATGCTGTAAAACAGATCGGCGAGGCACGAGAGCAGCGTCTCTTTGGGCCTTTTGTTCTTGGCCTTGTACTCGAGCACCTTCTCGCGAAAGGGCTTGCAGAAGTAGAGGGCCTGCAGCACCGAGTTGCTGTAGCACGTGTTGCCAAAGTTAACCAGCCCGAAATAATGCTCGTTGGGCGGAAACAGATCGGAGCCAATTTCGCGCTCCAACTGCGATACGTTGGCGCCCATGGTTGCTACGGGGGCTGCCGCGGCACAGCGGTACAGAAAACCCCACACCGTGTACTGTTATTGGTAGTAGTGGTAGTGGTATTGGTAGTAGTAGTAGTTTTGGTAGTAGTTCTACGCTTTACGCAGTTACGACTCAATCAACAATTACGGGTATCATACCTTTCCTTTCTGTTCTTTTCTGTTTTGCTTGTATTTTGATTTTCTACAGTGAGATTTCTGAACTGTTTTTCGCTTGGCTTGGATGTGCAAAACACTTTTCTATTTTTTTTGTCTGAAAATAAATAATTTTGAAGAGGGGATACACGTGAGTTTCTTTCGCATTAACACAAACGACAAAATTAAAAATATTCTAATGTTTACATTGATTTCATTGTGTGTGTGCGTTTAAGGCGACATTAAAAACTAAGCAATAAATTAAAGTATAACTAAAAAACATAATCATTTTTTTTCGAAAGTAATTCCTCAATTTGATCCCCTCTCAAATATATATTTTCAAACAATTTCCAAAGTGTTTTACACGTTCCATTTTTAGGATTACTCATTTCAGGATGTTAAAGTTACATTATTTAATAGCAAATTGTTTACAAATTAATCATTGTATTATAAATTAAGAAAATATATATTGATCTTTTTTTTAACTTAATTTAATAAAAAATGTGTTCAATTTTATGATGATAAATATTTCAATTAGTTTGAATTTCATTTAATCACAGCACAATAGTTTATGCAATTTTATGCAAAAATCATTCAAGAAAATTCTTGTCATTTATTCACGACGCGATGATGCTCTTTAATATAATCATGAACATCTGAATTAATTCGTACTTTTGTCAATTTTGCAAGTTCTAAAATTAAATGTGTTTATTAGTATTTTTCCCATAGGATTTATATAGATTAAGAGATCGGACGGACAGACACACAATAATCCACTCCATGGTTTTCTCTAAATCGCAAGTAAAGCCCCCAAAATCATAATTTTTAAACTCCAGTTTCTTAACTACCAGATATCAGATGAATTCGACATGTCTATTCCTATCTATTCCAGGTAATTTTCCCAGTTGATGGGTAGATTGATGTGAATCATCATTAACCAGTAACAGACGTCATTAAATAGATCGAATTTGCATGGTTAATTGGACTATTAACGATATTTATGCAGTGATTGACTCAATGGGCTAAATATAGTGACAATTTTATGATAGTTAATGGTTCGAATCGGTGACTTTTTTGAAAAACCACAACAAGTGTGCTGGGAAAATACCTTACAACTGCAACGCCCCACTGACGTGTGCTGGTCGTGTGCCATTGTTGATACACTCGACTCTCGACGAGAGTATAAAACCAAAGCCCGAGTTGTAATCGACACTTAGAAACCGTTTGCAAGCCAAGAGAACTAAAGTTAAAGCGGTACTTGTAAAAAGTAAACCCCAACCAGGGACAAGAAACAACAAGTTGAAATATTTTTGAATTTCAAATTCAAAAAACTCAAAAGCAACAAGCCCAACTCCAAGGACTAATTGGGAATAACTCCAGAACTACTTAACTAGTTCCATCCAGTTCATCAGCTACACCAAGTTGGAGTATCTTCTTCTAACCTCTGCTACTCAATACCTTCACGCTGTACAGCAGAACGGAGCTCGTCCCAATCTTAATGCAGGCCAACGATATCCAGTGGAGCCAGTGAATCGCCTGTCGGCAAAACTACTTAAGATTCTTGTTTAAACTTAAAAAAAAACTAACAAACGGCAAGGATGTTCATTTGCTTCTGCTAAGCCAAAATTTAACCATAAGTTTTAATTATTACAACTTATTAATGCAGGCCAACGATATCCAGAGGAGCCAGTGAATCGCCTGTCGGCGAAACTACTTAAGATTCTTGTTTAAACTTAAAAAAATAACTAACTAACAGCAGGGATGTTCCCTTGCTTCTGCTAAGCCAAAGTTTAACTATAAGTTTTAATATTATAACTTTATAATTTAATTAGCATTAATTCCAAGTCCTTAAAAGTTCGACTTTTGTGGCTTGATATCAAAAAATCAGTATTCATTTAAATGACATTTTAATAAAACACTAAAAAAGAAAACTCTCTTTTTATTTCTCTTTTTTATTCAATTCACTTTACAGATATTAGTCTTTATTTATAACCAAGGAATAGATTTAGGGGATTGATCAGTAATCTTTTAAAACAAATCAACCTACTAGATAAGTAACTATTATTTATGAAATCAGCTAAATATGGAAATGAGAAAATACCCTAACCAAAAAAGAGCTCTAGTTACATTTTGAATCGTCTTGAAATTATCCCAAATAATAATAGGGTGGAATTTCCTTAGAACCCAAACTATTCACCTGCTCTCAGAGAACTCGTTTTTAGTTAAAATTAATTACAATAATCACACACAGATCAATGGGTAATTTCTCGCATTGCTAATTAAGTTGAGTTGAGTATAAAACTAACAGCGACGTCGGATAAGTAAACAGTACGTCAGAAAAAATGCAATCGATCGTAAGTATTGGATTGTGAAATCAACTGTGAAGCAGATATTAACAAAAGATTTTTATTTCCTGCAGATTATCCTCATTGTTCTATTGGGATTGTCGTCCCTAGAGGCACAGCCTTTAAATAACACAAATGGGAATCAAAGAAATATTATCTCTATGGCAACTACAACAGTTGAACTTGGGAAAGATCAATCCACGACCATGAAAATTATACTATCTGGTCAAGCTGAGAAAAATGAGACACTTGAAAAGGAAACAAGAATTGACCATGTTCAAATCATTCCATTAAAAAGGAACTCAGCATTATTAAACAAAGACTATAAGTCACCTACATTTTATAATCAAACACAATCTATGAAAGCTATGAATGAAACTGAAATACGTCCACTTGGAATCGGAACAAGACTGAGCGCTAAACTTCTAAGAATACTTACGATGTTGGGTTAAGTTTGAACTTATGGTCTTAAATGAAATTAAAGATTTAGTTGTAAATGAAATTATTAAAAATGAAATTATTTTTAAATGAAATTATTGTAATTGAGATTAAAAATTTTATTTAAAATAAAGTACATTCCCTTAGAGATCCAAGGGAACTCCCAAGTTGCAAGTCTATTTAATTGATCACCGATCGGAGCCCATTACAGATATTAATTTACAATTGTTGATCTTGTCTTGTTTGCTTTTAAGGGCTTTGAATATTTTACGAAAATTTTCCAAAAGTGCAACTAAAAAATTCCCCACGAATAGATCCCAAAGCATGTTGCAACGTTGTTCTACTGTAATCAAATTTGCAATTACTGTCAATCATCATTGCCACCGGCCGAATACAATTATGAATTAAAACTCAATATCAATATTGTAATGGAGCTCGAAACACGTTTAGAAATAAATGTTGTGGAATCGTTCATTCAATACTATCAGATACGCTCGAAACTGGGAATTCGAAGTTCTCAATTGCATTGCCGACTCGAGACCGGTTTAACTCGTTTCCCGTGTGCAGCCGCATCCACGTACGGAATAGCCACAATAAATATCGCATCGTCTATATATTGTATGCAATAACATAGTTGGAAGTTCTCATGTATTCAACAGTGCAGTCTGAGAACTTGAACTAGAATGGTCAGAGCCATCACGGTAAGTAATCTCTACCTCCATTGAATTGTGAAATAACCTGTGAGTTGATCATTTCACAAATTTTACCTTGCAGTACCTGTGCTTATTCTTAGTCTTTTGGATTTCATTCGATTCTAATGATGCCGCCACCAGGGTATTCTACCAATTCACGTGAGTTATTTAAGCCACAATAAAAATAATTAATAACTAATCGATTACCCATTTTAGCATTCTAGAAAAGCCAAAGATTCACAATGAAACCGACCAACTGTGCAATAACACAAAGGTGGAGACCGAAGAGGTCGTCAAAGGCTGGAGAAGCTCAGATTTCCAATCACCCAGCGATGAAAACAATTCAACGAAAAAAATTGACTTTGCGGAAAATGCAGAATTCACGTACGATGAAAAAGGATATCACGTCAAATATAATGTCTCCTTTGACACTCGTCTTGGAGCAACAGCCCTCAAAGTGATCACGGGCTAAAAAAAAGTATTAATTTAACAGACTAGACAATAGATGTAGCCTAAGATCTAACCTTTGACAGTTCAAACACATCGTATTATGGTACTCAGTTGTGTAATTCACTTAAAGACCAAATAATATTTATTTATACATATTTTTAAAATATACAGGATGAAGCATGGATTGTTTATTAATTATGGATTTAAAATAATCCTTTTCAAGTTCGAAATGCAGGTATGTCTGATAGAAGATCAATGATCTCGATTCCCTACACGAATTTCAAGAAATAATAACTAACAAGAAAAACTAAACTAGAAAACATGTAAATTGCTAATTAAAATTAGGACTCTTAAAACTAAAAATATTTTTTAAATATCTGGCGAAAGTTGTAACTAGGAAATGCCGATGCTAAAATGCAAACTGACTAACGTGATTTAATTAATAAAACAGTTCTAAATATAAATCAAATAGATTTTTCCTAATCCTTGTAATTTAGATGTATTTCTTATGTAAATTTCCTAATTTTTTGTATTATGAATATATATCTTAGTTGAATTTCGTAAATAATGTTTCTTTTTTTAAACATCTTTGATTTTGTAAAATTACATTCATATTTTTTTCTAATTGTTTTTGTGATTTTATCAAAAATAATCGAAATTCGTATAAGATAACAATTTATCAATTATTTTCAGTCAGTTCCCCAGACAATAAGATAGATAGATAGATTTATATCTACAAAAAAATACAGATAATTGATTTTTTCCTTACCGTTTTCGAAGTTCCCTTTGTTGCGCTGTGTTTTTCGATAGAATTTCTGAGTTTGGGAATAACTTCACAATTGCAGCTATTTCTAAACAGCACTTTTACGGCACTTGAGAAAAGCAATCAGAGTGTACTTTAATTAAAGATGCCAGTAATTCAAAGTGTTGTAGAAATTTAGAAGATGGATTTCCTGTAAACAAAAAAGAGGAAATTCAAATAAGGGAATAAGTAATTATACAAATAGAACAAGCAACTTAAGTGAGGAAAACACAAATTCTAATTAGGTATGCACACATAAGCCCTCATCTACATTATATGTAACGGTTCGAACCTTGGACGCCGCTAAATAACTGAGATGCAAAGAGAGAGGGCTGAGAACTGAGTGTCAGATCTCGATTGAGAGAACGAACTACCGTGCAATGCTACCTTGTGGTTGGGGTCAAGTGCGCGACAAGCGAAACAACAAACTCATTGAGAGTACACAGAAAGAAAAATACATTTGAAAAAGCTTAAAATTTTTAATTTTGGCATACATTTTTGAAGGGTGTATTTAATTTAAATAGTCAAAAAAGCCTAAAATATATAATTTAACTGGACAAATTGTTTTAGAGCCCTGATCATAAAAATATTTGCGAAGAAGGAATTTTGAAAATGTACTTCAACCGAGTATTTCGTTTTTGGTTGAAGAAAATTCCAATATAATATTAATTAATTATTAATTATTTAATTATAATATAATAACTAATAAATAGTTAGTAATAATGAATTTATTCCCGGAACACCGGACTTTTTTCTGTGTAAGAATGAGATTGAGAACATCGTCAATAGAATTGGGTCAGTCTGAGTAATTGAGACGAAAACAGAGAAAGAGCGAGACAGAGAGCGAGAGAGAGAACAGCAAATTTGTTGCAACGGTTAATACGAGTAGAATAATTAATTAATTTAGTTATTCGTTGACTCAACTGACGGATGACGATAAGCCGCCGCCCCAAGTCAAAAATCGACGCATCGCTCGATTTGAGCTTAGTTCGCAGTCGACATCTAAACGAATCATATCGCGATGAAGCTTCTGACTTTGACTTGCCTGCTGGCGGGATTAAGCCTCGCCTGGAGCAGCACAGTCTCGCGTCCTTATGGGACCAACTACACCACGGATATACTGCGTCTGGCCAAGGCGGCCCACATCAAGGCCTACATGACGGAGGGCGATCTGCAGCCGTGCGAGAATTTCTACAACTTTGCCTGTGGCAATTGGCCACGTCTGCATCCCTCGAAGTTGCACAACAAGCGGACCAACTATTTGGAGGAGCTGCAAGAGTTGTTTGTGCGCAAAAGCGCCGACATGCTGAGGACAACGACAGCTGGAGCGGACACCAGTGCCGATCAGTCGATCAAGCGGTTCTACAACTCGTGCTATAACCATGCGAACGACACTCGCTCCGCTCTGGAGACGCTGCTCCAGGTGACGGACTTCCGCGGCGGCTGGCCAGAGATTCGAGTGCCGTCCTGGTATCACTACGAGTACGATTGGCTCCAGGTGGTGGCGTCACTTAAACTCCGCCTGGGCGTGGACATTCTGATTGGCCTGGACGTGGTGCTCGACTACAAGGAGGAGCACTTGCACCGCATCAAGATTGGTGCTCCTAAGCTGGCCCTGGGACAGCGTCGTCAGTATTTGGATCGCGGCTTTGAAGGTGCCCGCGAGCGTTACGAGCAGCGCATTGTCCAGAAGCTGCAGTCTTACTTCCCAGATCAACCGGAGGATTGGTGCAACGAGGTGGCCGCCCAGATTCTGCACATCGAGCAGGAGCTGGCCAAGGGACTGCCCCACAATCCGGCCCTGACGCTGGAGCAGACGACGCGACAGCGCACCGCGGCCGAGATGAAGTCCGCCTACGGCAGCTACGTCGACGTCAGTCGCTATCTGCAGCTGATCTTCAACACCACCATGGTGGTGGAGCTGTACGAGACTCCGGAGGACTATCTGTCCAATCTGATGGACGTGATCCGCAATACGCCCAAACTGCATCTGGCCAATTATACCATCTGGCGAGCCTTGGACACGCTGGACCAGGCCCGAATTCCTCAGGGTGTCCAGCCGGGCATCTGGTGCGTCCAAATGGTGCGACAGTACTTCCCCCAGCAGCTGGAAAGTCTCTTTCATCGCAACTACAACAACATGCAGATGATCAATGATCTGCAGGACACCTGGAAGGACATCAAGAAGGTCTTCCGCGAGGATCTGCAGGCCTCCACCGATCTCCACTGGCTCTCGCTCGAGACGCGACAGAAGGCCATTGGCAAGCTGGAGGCATTGGAGCTGCAGTTTCGCAACCACGACGAGACGCAATTAATTCAACAGTTGCATGGCCTCGAATTGCACGCTGATCATTTCTACCCGAATCTCGTGAATGTCTTGCAGAAGATCACACAGCGACAGCTGAAGAAGTACAGGGAGGAGCCCCAGTCCATCGACACGGTGTACAAGCTGCCCCACTACGAGCTGAGGACCAACAAGATGCAGATACCCATCACCTTCCTGCAGGCACGTTTCTTCTGGGATCCCGCCTACCCAGATGCCCTCAAGTACGGCACACTTGGAGTTCTTCTTGCCCGCCAGATGCTCCATGGTTTCGACGATGTGGGACGACGCTTCGATCGACATGGCTACAAGAACAACTGGTGGGATACCACCTCGGAGAACTCTTTCTCCAGGCGTGCCCAGTGCTTCCAGGAGCAGTATGCCGTCCTTGTGCAGTTCCGCGAGAAACCCGTCCAGGACAAGGGACTCCTCGGCCGCATTGTGGCCGACAACGGCGCTCTGAGCATCGCCTTTCGTGCCTACACCAAGTGGCTGAAGAACTCTCCGGAGGCATCGCTCCAAAGGGAGCGTCTGCCCCTCCTCGACTACTCGCACAATCAGCTGTTTTTCCTGGCCTACGCCCAGCTCTACTGCACTGACTACCCGGACACCGTGGAGGTCTTTGAGGAGCTGCCCGAACAGCTGAGAGTGAATGCCGCTCTCTCCAATTCGGAGCCATTTGTCAACGCCTTCGGCTGCTCGGGAAGCAACAAACTCAACGCTCGCTTCAAGTGTCATCTCTTTTGAATAATTATCTCTAATCCAGTTGCAAGTCAGTTAAGCACTATCGAATATTTATCGAATCCAATAAAGCACACTCTATGCACTTTTTTGAATCACTTTTCCAATCTTTTCAGAGAGAGAAAAATAAATCTCGAGTGGGGGAGAAATAAACAACACAGTCTGCACACTGATAAAAAGGATCTAAAATCCAGATTTTGGTCTCAGAACTAAGAACTTTGGTCTTGGAGTACGAAAACACATTGATTCTAAGAACATTTCAATTAAGACCAAGTTCTTATTTTTAAGATCATATATTCTTATATTTTCAAGACCACAAATCTATAAGAATAAAACGTATTATTTTTTTAAGATTATATGTTTTGATCACTCAAGACAAAAAATCTCAAAAAAAGATTAAGCTACTTAACATATTAAGAAGAGTGAAAAAATTTTTAGTTAACTTGAGGTCTAGTAATGTCGATATGATATGAAAAATTCTAAAATTGTGCTCTTATTTTAGGAGAAAAAGATCTAAGATCTAAGATTTTTATTCCTATATTAAGAACTTACGATTTTCAAGATTAATATTCTTAGTTTTAGTAATTTGGTCTTAAAATATTCTAATTTCAAGAGCAAAATATTTAAGATGAATGTTCTTAATTTTAGAAAGTGTTTTTTTTTCAGTGTAATAAGCTCGCTCTCTATCTGCCTCCACTCTCATCTCTCTATTTCTCTCTCTCTCTCTGGTTCTCTGTCGATAACCCGAGGTGAACTGCAGCCTTATCAGCGTCTCTTGTGGCTGCTCGATGAGATTTCAGCCCTTGGACAGTTTACAGCGATCCAACGACTCTGCAGCATGTCAGAGTCAAGCTGGAATCGAGTTTTGTTGCTGCTGTTCATCCTGTTGCTCGAGGAGCTGCATCAGGTCGATTCTGCCGATGGCGATACCTTTCAGCGTGTCTTCCAAACGGAGGACACAGTGCGTCAAAGCAAATCCCAAGAGATACGACGTCATATGAATCAAAGCGCCGATCCGTGCACGGATTTCTACGAATTTGCCTGTGGCAACTGGAAAGGCGAGTCAACGCCCCAATCGCAGCTGGAGCAGTTGATCGATAAGGATCTGTTGCGACTCTTGGATGAGCCAGCCCATGGCAAGGACAGTCCCGTGGCACGTCAGGCCAAGGAGTTCTACAAATCCTGCCTGGTGGCACAGTCGCGACAGAACCAACAACAGCAGCAGTTTCTCAGCGAGTTCATTCAACAGAATGGAGGATTTCCGGCCGTGCCTGGCTCCAATTGGCCAGTCTATCATCATGGCTACGATTGGCTGCAGGTCTTGGGCAGACTACGCAAAAACTATGGCATGGAGATTCTCATCGGACTGAGAGTCGGCTACAATTACCAGAGTATTCAGGAGAACAGCATCTACCTAACCGAACCAACGACTCTGATTCCCCGGGAACTGTGCACCCGGCGAAGATTGGATATACGAGATGAGGCCTATGCAGCCATCGAGGAACTGGTGGCAGCTCAGCTCAAGACTTGGCTGGCCATGGGCAATGAAGCGTCAGCTCGTTTAGCCGCCGACATTGTCAGCTTCGAGCACGAACTCTGCGGCGGAATGCACGATCTGGAGCCCTGGGATGCCGAGCTGAATCTCTACACGGCCAAGTATCCCCGCGAGACCTTGGCCGGGCTGGGACAGGCCTTTGGCATGGAATTTGAGACGTATGTGAGCAGCAGCTTTGCCAATCAGGACATTTACCGACCCGTTTACATGGCCGCCCCGGATTACTATCGACAGCTGAAGCGGACCGTGGATGCGCACAATGTCAGCCAGCTGGCCAACTACATAATGTACCGTGCGGTGGCCACACTCACATTTCCCCTCGACGACAAGCCCGCCAGGAGGCCAGCTCACTGTTTGGGCAGCGTGAAGCGACTGTTGCCCTCGGCCCTGGGGGAACTCTATGCCCGGCAATACGCGAGTGTTGAGGTCAACAATACGCTGCGTGAACTGTTTGGCCAGCTGCAGGAAGCACTGAAGCAGAGTGTGAACGCCGAGTGGCTGGAGGAGGGCAGTCGCCGCATTGCCCAAAAGAAGCTGAGCAATCTCCAGATCATGCTGCCCGCCTATGAGAAGCCGCTGGTGCTGCGGCTGCAACTGGAGCGCAACAACTACTGGCACAATCTTCGCCAGCTGCTGGGTGAGGTGCAGTCCAAGCAATTCAATCGACTCTTCGAGGAGGGAATGCCGGCGCCCTCTGATCCGGTGGAGTCCTACGAGACTCGGGTGCTTTACCGGCCCGTTCAACATCGTGTGGATCTGGGATGGGCTCTGCTCCAACCGCCTGGCTACGATGAGCGCTATGGGAATGCTCTGAGATACGCCACACTGGGAACAGCTCTGGCCAGGCAGATGGTCACAGTCTTCGATGAGATGCACTGGTCTGTGGGATTGCGGGAGCGCGACAACTGGGACAGAGACACCGAACGGAGTTATCACAATCGCAGCGAGTGCTTCTCCCGTTACGTGGAGGAGTATTTGCGAGCTAATCAAACAGCCACGGAGGAGCTGATAGGCGGCAGTGCCGGACTAAGTGTCGCCTTCCAGGCTTACCTCACCTGGTTGGGCTTTCAGGCGCCAAACAATGACTTCACCCGACTAACAAAGGAGACGCTGCCAGGTCTCAACTATTCCAACACAGCGCTCTTCTTCTTGGCCTTTGCCCAGCAACACTGCAACCCGAGGGAGCACCCCGAGAAGGAAGAGCCAGATCCGTGGCCTCCTACTCTCACCTACAGCGCCCGACAGCGGCACAGCTGGACGCGTCTCCTGGTTAATGGACCCCTTCGTAATCTGCCCGATTTCGCTCAGGAATTCCATTGCCCGGCTGGCACGCCCATGAATCCCGCTGAGCAATGCATCACTTATTGAAGGGCATCTACTAATTTCCTATCCACCAACTGATTAATTTAAGTTTTCGATATTATTATCGATACATTCGATTTATTTACCAATAACATTAAATGGGCTTTTATTAATATCTTTTCTAACCTATACCGCTGAGAAATGCTTCATTTATTCTGGGGTGCCACAGAAATCTCTTTCACCTGAGTTTGACGTAAATTTGTATGAAATTTACGTAATTTTTCAGGTGAAAGAGATTTCTGTGGCACCCCAGATTGAGAGAATCTTGACATTTCCTTTCCACCAACTGTTAATTTAAGTTTAGCTATGCAATAAAGCCGTAATCGATATTACTATCGATATATTTGACTTGTTTACTTTATTTTATTATTGAAGACTTTTCTTACTATCTTTTCTTAGCAACTTAAAGACCAGATTATGAATGTTTATACCAAAAGGAAGAATGTTTCATTATTTAAAACACTTTCGTGTCACGAACAATCACGACAACAAGAGTATTATGATTTATAACAGCGGTGGGCACGCAGTGGCTCCGGGAGCAGCGACTGCTCCTAACTAACTTTCTGCCTATTCGGTGCCGTGAAGTCACAAAAGACTCGCTGTTGATGTTGTTATTATTCTGCTCCTGAACTCAGATTTCGTGCCCCCCGCTGATTTATAAGAATAACATTTAGTAGGTAATAAAACAAATATATGACTACACTAGAAATAAGATCTTTGATTTCAGTAAACACCTTTTCCCTTTATTTGATCAAGCTTGTTCCTTTCATGTCATGTCACGCGCCCATCTCTAATTCTTACCTATATAAATCTCATAAAAATATATAAACAACAAATTAATAAACGATGGTTGCAAACGGCGGACGTGCGAGGTTAAGTTTGTTTACTTCTCTTTTCACAGAGAGAGAGAGAGTGAGATAGGAAGTCTAGGCGATAACCCCAGGGACGAGGACTGAGCGCAAACTTGACACAATTCATCAAGTTCATGAGCGTCAAATGACACGGGCAAGCGACGCTTATCAACAGCATTCCTCGATTCAGCTCAGTTTCAGTTTCAATCTCAACGCAAAGATGAAAACTACACGCGTTGCTCGGTTTATATTTTTGCTCCTATCCCTATTCCATTTCGCATGGGAAACTTGGGGAGCTGGCAATCGGTACAACAACATGAATCGCTTGCCGCCAGGAAGTCTGCCACAAGGTCAGCGTCAGAATTACAACCAGAATATGAATCTGAATCAAAACCAAAACCTGAATCCAAACCTGAATCCAAATCTGAATGTCAACAAAAACCAATTGAGCAGAGAGGAGTACCGAGTGCGTCAGATCATATCGAGGGATATGGAAAAGTATATGAACACCAGCGTCGATCCCTGTGTGGACTTTTATGATTACGCCTGTGGCAACTGGCCAGGTTTCCACACGCGCCAGCTGCGTGAGGGGCAACTGGGCACCGTCCAGCAGCTGGTGGAGTCCCACATTGTGGACCAGCTGCAGGAGCTGCTGCGGCTGTGTGCCTCGAGTGGCGCCAATGTGAAGAAGGTGTGCAACTTCTACGACACGTGCATCGCCGTGGAGGCCAATGCCGAGGAGCGTCGTCAGTTTCTGATGCGCATACTCCGGGAGAACGGGGGACTGCGAAATGTGGCCCGCTCGAATTATCAGCCCAATCTCCATTGGCTGCAAACTCTGGCTAATTTGCGCAAGAACTACGGACTGGACATTTTAATCGGTCTGAGTGTGGATCTCAATCTGCAGAATATGAGGGGCAACAGCATCTACCTGGGCGAACCCAAGTTAACCATCATTCCGCCGGAGCACTGCAATGCAATGGCCACCCAACAGGCGAACGGGCACGAGGAGATCTATGAGCAACTGCAGCAGCAGGTGGCGGACAACATGCACAACTGGTTCGACATGGAAACGGGCGAGGCAGCGCGATTTGCCGGCGACCTCGTGCGCTTCGAGTTCGAGCTCTGCAAACGGATGCGAGAGCATCAAAACTTGCCGGTTGCCGAAGAGGAATCCCGACAACCGCCTGCATATCCGGGTCGATCAAGGACGGGACAGGAACGTTTAAGACAACAGCCCAGAGGCAATGCCCTTTATCCGGGCATGAGTCTCACCGAGCTGACCATCAAAATGGGCAACTCCCTGGACTTTAAGTCGTTCGTGGAGAGCATCCTGGACATGAACGCCTATCCGCATGACGTCTACCTGCGCTCCCAGAGCTACCTGGAGCACGTGGTGCGCACCGCCAAGGCCAACAATCACTATACGATCTCTGGCTACATACTCTATCTGGCATTTCGGGAACTCGATCAGCCGCCGGAGGAGCATGCAATGCTGCGTCCTCGCCAATGTGTCCACATGATGCAGCGCCTCTTTCCCCAGGTGCTGGGCGACATGTATCAGCGATCGGTGCTAAACTCTGATGCCCAAAACGACGTCGAGGAGGTGTTCAGTGAACTGGTCAAGGCCTTTGAGGAGATGCTCCACGTCGACTGGCTGAGCGACAACGATCGTCGGGCGGCGAGAACCAGACTGGGAGACTATCGCACTCAGTTCCCGGACTACCAAGGCATCGATCTCTCCGATCTGCAGTTTCTGAAGAACGATGACTATTGGCGCAAGCTGAATACCACGCTGCGATACAATGCCCGGGAACAGTTGAACCCCCTGAGGGCCAATGACTTTGCCCAGGCCACGGAGGCTCGTGTGGATGCCTTTGAGGTGAGGGCGGCTCTCTTGCCCCGCAAGCAGACGGTCCTCGTGGGCTGGGGACTGTTCCAGACGCCCTACTACAGCTACTACTATCCCAAGGCGTTGAAGTACGCGCTCCTAGGACAACGGCTGGCCAGTGCGCTCCTCCTGGGCTTCGATGACGAGGGCTGGAACAAACATCCCCAGGCGACGGCCACATGGAGCGAACAGACAACCGAAGGCTACCGAAATGTCAGCGAGTGTCAGCGTGTCCAGTACAGCAACTATCTGTCCGATGATCCCAGCGAGTTCCGCAATGCAACGCGACTCAGGGAGATCATTGCCGAGGGCGGAGCTCTGAATGTGGCATTCAAGGCGTATCTCAACTGGCTGGGGCAGCAGGATCAAAGGATGAAGACACTGCTTGCCCGGGAAACGCTGCACGATTTGAACTTTACCAACACACAACTGTTCTTCATCTACTTTGCTCAGACCCGCTGCTGGGCCAGGCTGGGCGAGGAGCCCGCCCCCGAGGCCATGCCCCTCATGCAGCACACGCCGCAGCGCTGGGACGTCAACGGACCGCTGAGCAACTCGGAGGAATTCGGACGTGAGTTCGGCTGTGCCTTGGGCAGCCCCATGAACACGGGCAACAAGTGTTTGATTTTTTAACGAGCCGAAATAAATAAAACTTGTACTAACTAAATGTGATGTGCAAACTATATTATTTCGCTGGGAGAGATGGTGCAAGTGAGAGAGAGAGAAAGAGAGAGATAGAGAGAAAAAGTGAGGCCAAGGACAAGGTAAAAATTGAAAGTTGAAAATTCTGGCCTAATAATTTCGATTTTAAAATTGCAATATCGGTAAACATACCTGTTAAATAATGATTTGTAATCACAATCATTAGTAATTAGATTATTTTTGTTTAAAAGTCAAACTAATAATTAAATTACTATTATTTTCGGTTTTGCACATTTATTTAATGATTACGATTACAAAAAATCAAAAATAATCTATAATTATTACAATTATTCAAAAATAATCAGAAAAAATCGTAAATAATCCAAAATAATCTTTTTGAGTATTCGGGTTATTTTTGATTTTTTTCTGATTATTTTGGGTACTATGATTGGAAAAATATAAAATAATTTGATTTTTACTAAATAGTCATAAATAATCAGAAAAAATCAAAAAAAATCCGAATACTCAAAAAGATTATTTTGGATTATTTACGATTTTTTCTAATTATTTTTTTATAATTGTAATAATTTTAAATTATTTCTGATTTTTTGTAACCGTAATCATTAAATAATCACAATTTTTTCAACAGTGAATTATATAGTCACTACGAATATTTCCAAAAATAATCTAATTGATTAGTAATTCTATTTGAAATTTAAAAATTACAAATAACAATGGCATCTGATATAATTATTTCAGGTCTAATAACTCCCTGGTTAGGGTGGCGTTATTAAAAATATTATCTGGGGTGCCACAGAAATCTCTTTCACCTGAAAAATGACGTAAATTTCATAAAAATGTACGTCAAATTCAGGTGAAAGAGATTTCTGTGGCACCTCAGTATATATTATTATTATACAAAATCTATATGTACTTGGTTAATCAATTAAATGCGCTTTGTGAAGACTCTTTGAAATAATTACATTAATTTCGCTCTGAGGAGACTCTTCGAACTAATAACAATTTCAAATAATAATTTCTTTTTGTATAATCACCTTTAATGACTAAAAAATACATAAAAAGAAAGTGATTTGAATACATACATAAGAGCAAACTAACAAAAGATTCTATAAATAGCTGGGAGGGGCAGGATATTGTATCGGGGCGTCAATCGAACCAGTTGAGCGTTGCCTGCGGTTTCTTTTCAAAGCTGAATTAAGCACTTGAACACGCAGCGCCCAGATGCAAAAACAACAGCAGATAAAAGAGTGAGAAAAAAAATAAAAAACAAATAAAATGTGTACGGGCAGATACAAAGAAACTGCGTATGTAGGTCGTTGTCGACCTTCAACTGACAATCGATTACTTGGACGGCAACAAACTGAAACTCACGTATTTCCGCCTATTTAAGCTTAGCCATATCCTAAAAGGTAATTCATAAAGTCGTGGTCAATTTAAAAGAATCATATTATCCTATCCCTTACAGTGTTTATGTACTCATTTTACAGACACTTACTCGGAAAAAGAGTTATCGTATTTTATTATTTTTTATTATTTATCGCTTACAAATTACTGGAACTTGCAATAGGTATAAAATGAATAAATCATTTGGAACGGAAACGATGGATCGTTTACGAGTTCGTCATTACAGAATAATAATTATGTATACATAATGTATAACAATAAATACACATGTGATATGAGTAAAGTAATATGAGCACATAAATTAACTTACTCATAACACATGTTGATTAAATGTGGAAACTTGAGATTTGCAATTTTGCAGTTTCGAAAACACCCAAAAACAAAGAAAAGTTTCAAGATAAAATTTAAAATGTTGTTTTCTACTAAACAAATAATTAGTCAAAGTGTTACAGATTTTTCATTTCGATATTTAACTCGATTCACAGTTGCGATTTCCATCACTAGTGTTCGTTCTACGCTTCAGAGAACGTTCTTATGTACGGCGAGCACGAGTATAGAATTACGCGTAAGTATAAACACAATATGGAATACAGTTATTCGAGTAACCGAATCGGTGAATCATATCGCCATAGGAAAAACAATCAAAATATAAGTATGAATAAACTATAAAATTAGCCAACGTATGCATTTTGACAACATTCATTGAACAAAGATACAAAAGTATCTGAACAATATTTATTTATCTTTCATTATTCCCGAATGTATCTGGTTTCGTGTTTATGTAATACAATCCAATGTCATCTTTAAATCAGATGCATAATGATTATTTAGTGGTTTACAAAGCAGCTGAAAATGCATTTCGAGTCACAGGTCTGAGAAAACAATGGATCGCAACAAAAACGAATCGAATCATGTTGGGAGCGTAAAGTCTACAGAAATAAACTGGTCCCCGGTCCGGAATTGACAGCATACTTGCGAAGCGATTGGATAAATCAACTGCAGAAATCCTCCAATAAATCAACCATAGCATAAACTGTACAACTATAAGTATTCAAAGGGAAGCACTAAGCAAATGACCCAATTTTCATTCATCTATGAATATACATATATTCAAATATATATGTATCTTTCGAGTGCCAGACAAACAACTCAAGACCATGGAAGCCCCTGGATCGCCTACTGAGTGTCAGACTGGTTTCCAGTGCTTTTGTGGGGTGCTCTTGAGTCTTCTGTTGTTCGACTATTTGATTCACACAGTTCTGACCCAAATGCGTTCACATAATTCTTGGCGACAAACAACAAGACACTTTTGTTTTTTACTAAATGCAAACAGTCGCTCATTAATCTCAGAAGTTCCATGTTTAACAGGTGACTTGAGCACCATTTGTAATGCCAAGGGATTGATAGTAAATCAACATTCATATTAAACAAGAGTTATCTATGGAGTAAACAGTTTCATCTTGGCCTCTTTTCCGAGTACCTGAAAACTATCTACGCAATTGTGTAGTGAATGTTGATTGGCCTGAGGGAGCTCTATGGATTCAGAGTTATTATTATTATTGTCTTTTACACCGACAACTTGGCATGTGGGCGACTGCGACGCTGACGATGACGCCTTCGTCGGTTCATATATGGCCCGTATATTCAAGTATGAATACTTAACATTCGCCTTTGGCAAGCGGTGAATAATGAAATTTATTTCTTCATTCAATTATAATTTTTTTTTTTGCTGAAAAGTGCGCCCATATTTAGCAACGAATTCTTGAGGAATGTATAATTCTAATTGTCATTACAAACAGTTTGGTAATTAGGTTCTTAGAAGTACGAGTTTATTTCTAGAAAAGATTGTAACTGTTTTTATTCCTGAAGAAGCAGGAAAAACTTCGAATAATCTTATTAACAGGTTGTGAAAATTGCCAAGGAAGTTGCACCCCAAAAACAGCTGGCCAAAAACAATGTGTGAAAGAGAGCGGGAGTGGGATGGGGCAAAGAGATAGGCAAGAGAGAGATCTAAAGAGAGCGCGCATAAAATAATGAGAAAAATCGATTTTTCAAAACAAACTCAACTTAAACTTAGCACAAAGTCATACTTGAAAACTTAGTTTTAACTAAAGATTAATTATCAGTAGCAGCTGCAGTTGCAGTTAGACTTACGGTATAAATATGCATGCATATATGTATATTTCGCGAGTATAAATAAATTCCTTTATGGATAACAGTTTGCAGTGCACATGGCCTTTGTGATATTTTTAAACGACTTTCAATCGATAAAATGAAAACACAACTTATTATTACTATGCGATAACTTATGTACAATTGTACATGCGTATTTATACAATTGTTGGGCACAAAGAAAAGGCGAAACACTTGCAAGTAAATTGATTTGCCACACGAATTTCTTTGACTTTTGCCTTAGATTACATTTATCTTGAACTGCACTACGCACTGGAAACGAGATTCACGACAAGTCTATTGGCAGAGAGAGCGAGTCAGCGTGTGGGAGAGAGCGCACATTAGATAAGGGTTGGGGCTTGCGAGAGATTAAAAGAGAGAGAGTGGTGAATATGTCAGAGCGCGCGATTTAGTAAACTGTATACACTTATTGATTTATCAATGGGCACAAATCAAATACTATAATATCTTTATTACACTCATTTACAATATATTAACAGTGTAATGGCGATTTTGTTACTGCTATTTTTTTAATTAGAAAAAGAAAACAAAAAGCAACGAATGACCGAACGAACGAACGCACAAACGAACAAACGAACGGGCGACGAACGACCGTCGATGTGTGGCGCTGCTTTGTAACTCAACGAGGGGCTCGCTCTCGCTCCACGTTCCTTCGTCGTCGTGCAGTGGCAGTGGCAGAGACAGAGGCAGCGACGTCGACTGAGACGTTGCCTCTCTCTTGTTCAACGTTTTCCAGTCGCATGAGTTGACCAACATAAAGAAGCATAAGTGCCGATTGGGAGAGAGAGTAAGAGAGCGCTATTGCTACTTGTTCGCGCTGTGGGAATGCAACAAAACTGGAGCAGAGCAAGAGTATAGAAATACCGTATGATGACACACCGCCAGACTATCTGATAAGCACTACGAAACGTGCCGCAAACAAACGATCGAGAGAGAGACAGAGTGAGAATAATGTGTACGTACTAACTGTTTACGATTAAACAATATTACTAAATTCCTAGCAAATACATAAAGAAATCGAGAAAAGTCATAATCCAGACATGCAATAGAATCTGAAATGCAATTACAGCAATAATCATAATAAGCTAATTAATGCGAAATTGCTTTCGGGAACAGTCACAGAATAACTAAGATTTTACTGAGAAGTGCATAATTGGAAGCTACACCTGATCAGCTGCAGGGCAACCCTAACTCTCAAAAGAGAGAGAGAAAGAGAGCAAAGCATTTCCAATGCGCAGTCGCAGAGTGAAAGGATTATGTTATAATTGGAGTTAAGGGTAGCTGAATATGTCAATACATAAAAACATGAATATATGTTTATGCACAAGCTAAAGTTACCACTTGGGGCAGTTAAAAGCCACATAAACTGTGGCAGCCCTGATGAATCATTTGGTTAGGTTAGGCACGCCATAACGGTGCAATTCCCATCATTTGGAATGGGGCGGGGGGGAGGCCGCTTTGACTCACTTCCTGTTCGCAGGAGGAGAACTCGCCAGACTGCATGACTGCGAATAGGGACAGAGGCTCAAAGTAAATGTTAACTGGGGATACAGCTAAACAAAATTGGGAAATCTTTAATAGAGTAAAGACTTGAAGCATGAGACCTTAAATACCTATAAATATTTTGAACTCTCCCTAGAATTGGGAACTTTATACTCAACATCTGTTGTTACGTTCGAATGATCAGCGAAAAGAAACACACCCAAATTACACAAACAATTACAATAATAATAATTCTATTAAGCTTGAATTTCCTTTAAAAAGGTAAGATTTATCATGTTAAACGATAGTATATGAAATCAAATACATACAGTTTGTCAAGAAATTCTTTACACTCCCTTAAAAATTTAATATTGTGACTTTAAATAAGAAAAAAATAGCTTATTATTTGGAAAGGTCGTTTAAATTCCGAATGAATGACACAAAGCTTTCCTTAACCCATTGAGTACCCTTCGAAAATTTCGAACTTATGTAAAAGTCACTTTTCAAAACTTTTTTCCTCGATTTTTTACAAAAAATATTTTGAGGCAAACAAATTATTGGAACAATTCTAAGAGTAACTGCAAAAGAAAATTTTCAAAAATATTTTTGCTAGTATTTTTGATAATACATATTTCGAAAATCCTAAAAATTAATTGTTTCAGAATTAGAATTGTTTTTTGCATCAAAATATTTTTTGAGAAAAATCGAGGAAAACAGTTGAAAAATTAGACTTTTGAAAAAATTCAAAATATTCCATGGGTACTCAATGGGTTAACGAAATTTTTGCATCATTCGGACGAAAAATAAATGACCTTTCCAAATATATATAATAAGCTATTATTTTCTTATTTAAAGTCAAAATATTACATTTTTAAGGGAGTGTAATGAGTTTCTTGACAAACTGTATGTAAGTTTTATCATATTAACGATAGTATATGATATTAAACTTGTCGAAATTAATATTATTAGTCATAAAATCCCAGATGATAAACTATGTATGCACAGGTAATTATCGCTAATTAGGCAAAGGTGCGTGTGACTAGAAGAGTCGTAGGTCAAGGCAAAAACAACCAAAATAATATATTAAAAACAAACATAAATATTTACTCACAAATGTACAAATTTAAAAAATATATAGCGATATATCAAAGGGGAGCAGAGAAAAAAGAGAATTGACAATTTGAAAGAGTACTAATGGAAATGAGATAAACAGAGAGATGTGATAAAAACAAAAGGGGAGACCAAAGCGCATGGGAAACTGAAACTGAACTGAAACTGAAAATTGAGTAAAGACGCCAAACGCCAAACGAAACAAAGCGGAACGGAAGCTGAGCTCAAAAGCGAACCGAGTGCGCGAGCGAGAGGGAGCGAGTTAAATTAAATCACAGCAGCAGCAACAAATCAACTTAATGACGACTTCCAAGTGTTCGTATGAATTTATCTCACGATCAAAGAAAGAGAGAGAGAGAGAGAGATGCAGCATCAGAGCAATATGAAAGTTCAAATGTTTGTATCAATAAAGTTTTATAAGCCATCAAAAATAAAACTAAAACAGTCACGAAAAGCATTGGCTAAATTAATTAACGCTCCAATCAGACATATTCACATTGTACATATATATTTATGTATTTATGTGCGCACCTACAGGTTGATGAATTGAATTTACCTCTTTTGCATTTGAATTGTATTCGGCAATTATCTCAACAAACATCTGGTGTGCTCCAATGCTAACGCCCACGCCTCTCTTGCCGCCCACTTTATTGCAAGTGGTGCCACTCCTCTTGCAGTTTTCCAATGGGGCGAGTTTCGTTTTTAGTTTTGGGCACACAACTTTCGTTGCCAAAATTACGTTTTTTGTTGTTGTTTTCTTCTCTTTGCGTGTTGCTCCCGCTGTTCGATAATTTACTTTTGCATATGTACAAACAAACTTATGTACGTTTGTTTGTGTGTGTGTGTTTGCAGTTATGTCAACTTTGGTTGCTCCTCTTTAATCTTCGATTCGCTTCATTTTTTGTTGTTGCAAAATTCGTGTATAAATTATGGACAATGGAATGAGTGTACACCCGCGATTAGTTTATTTAACGTGTTTTCGATTGGACATTGTGTCACACGCATAATTAAGCGGCTGCAAATTCGAATGTTCGTTCAATTGAGTTTTTTCGTCTGTAATTTGGCGTGTAAAATTAATTATTATATACGGAAACTTTCGACGTCGTGTTGGTTTGCTTATAATTTAATAGTGGCCAGTGTGTGCACACTTTAAGTGTTGAAAACCAACTCGCCGCGACTGGTCTGCTTAGCTGCTCAACAGTTGTGTAAAACGGAACGCTTTGCTTTACGATAACACGCAATTAAGCAGTTATCGATAAGTTTTCTGATAGCGGCAGGTTTTTTGTTGATTCGAAGAATGCGCAGAAATGTTTTATTAATTTTAATAATAATTATAAGCTTAAGCCAAGTAAATAGTGGAGCAACAGAAGAGCTATGTAGCAGCGCAGGGAATACCAATTGTCGTGGAGCGGATGGAATCGACGCTAATGCGGACGAAAGTAATTAAAGCTCGACTTTAATCAGCAAAAATTAATAATATAAATACTTTTAGAATTCAGTAAAATAACACGTCGCATTCAGAAGGCCCTGAGTAATTATGAGCCGTGCAGCAAAGATGTAACTGACGCCAACTGCAGCTGCCACGTTGCGGTGCTTCAAAGGGATTTGGCGCCCTACAAATCAACAGGTTTCAATCGGCAAATGTTAAAAGACGCCTCCAAATTCGGCACTCGATATAAAATATACGAGAAGCGGCTTTATCGGGACGCCGACTGCATGTTCCCCGCCCGCTGTCAGGGCATCGAGCACTTCCTGCTGCAGCTGCTGCCGGAGCTGCCCGACATGGATCTGGTGGTCAACACGCGGGATTATCCGCAGCTGCACTCCAGCTGGACACGCGGCGGTCCAGTGCTCTCCTTCTCCAAGACCAGCGAGTATCGCGACATCATGTATCCAGCCTGGACGTTCTGGGCAGGTGGCCCGGCCACCAAGCTGCATCCCACGGGCATTGGACGCTGGGATTTGATGCGCGACAAGCTGCAAAGTCGCGCCTCAACAATTCCCTGGCATGAGAAGCGGGCAATTGGTTTCTTTCGCGGCTCACGCACCTCGGATGAGCGGGATTCCTTGATTTTGCTCGCCCGGCGCAGGCCAGAGCTTGTGGAGGCGCAGTACACCAAGAATCAGGCTTGGAAGTCACTCAAAGACACCCTGGACGCGCCGCCAGCGGATGAAGTGTCCTTCGAGGATCACTGTCAATACAAGTACTTGTTCAATTTTCGCGGAGTCGCCGCCAGTTTTCGTCTGAAGCACCTGTTCCTTTGCAACTCACTGGTCTTCCATGTGGGCGACGAGTGGCAGGAGTTCTTCTACGATCAGCTCAAGCCCTGGGTGCACTATGTGCCCCTCCAGAGCTATCCCAGCCAGCAGCAGTACGAGCAACTGCTCGAGTTCTTCAAAACCAATGATGTTTTGGCTCAGGAAATAGCTCAGCGGGGACACGACTTCATCCGGCAGCATCTCCGCATGCAGGACGTCAAATGTTACTGGCGGAAACTTCTCCAGCGCTACGAAAAGCTGATGAAGTACGAGGTGCAGCCAGATCCTGAACTGATTCACATCGGTGGCCCCAAGGATGAACTGTAGTTATTTATAGTTTGAATCTCTGAATTTATTTATTTTAATCATGCCTGTTAAGTTACGATTATTAATTAAAGTCATTGGAAATTTTATTATTTTTGTTTAAAAGTCGAACTAATGATTAAATGGCGATTTTTTAAGGTTTTGCCCAATTATTCAATGATTACGATTACAAAAAAAATCAGAAATAATCTAAAATTATTCAATAATTTTTGAATAATTGTAATAATTTTAGATTATTTCTGAATTATTCAATAATTTTTTAATAATTGTAATAATTTTACATTATTCTTGAATTTTTCAATAATTTTGAAATAATTGTAATAATTTTAGATTGTTTCTGAATTATTCAATAATTTTTGAATAATTGTAATAATTTTAGATTTTTTCTGAATTATTCAATAATTTTTAAATACTTGTAATAATTTTAGATTATTTCTGAATTATTCAACAATTTTTTAATAATTGTAATAATTTTACATTATTCTTGAATTTTTCAATAATTGTAATAATTTTAGATTGTTTCTGAATTATTCAATAATTTTTGAATAATTGTAATAATTTTAGATTATTTCTGAATTATTCAATAATTTTTAAATAATTCTATTAATTTTAGATTATTCCTGAATTATTAAATAAATTTTGAATAATTTTAGATTATTTCAGATTATTTCTGATTTTTGAATAATTGTAATAATTTTAGATTGTTTCTGAATTATTTAATAATTTTTGAATAATTGTAATAATTTTAGATTATTTCTGAATTATTCAATAACTTTTGAATAATTGTAATAATTTTAGACTATTTATAATTTTTGTAATCGTAGCCATTAAATAATTGGGCAATACCAAAAATAATGGTAATTATTACTACGATTATTTCCAAAATTAATTTAATTGATTAGTAATTTTAAACGAAGTTTAACAGGCATGATTTTAATTGTATTTATTTATAAATATATGACTTCCACTTGTCTTGTCTTTTTAAAGCACAATTTGTAGTTTTCTATGAACTCCTTTGGAATCACAATCAAATTTGCAAAAACTCAAAAATCGTTCATTATCATAAGTTTTTATTTTAATTAGTAAACTAGTTGCAGGCATTGTGACTTTGTTTCAGACTTTAATCAGTTTAAACTGTTGCGATCAATATTATCAAGTAAGTTCTTACATATTATTAAAGCTAGTCAGTTTAGTCTGAAGCGATCTTTTAAAATTTAAAGTGTTGGAGTGTTCAGGTTGCATTAATATTTAATAATAATAACTAAAATAATCGTAATGAGGTGAGCATTTTGTACACATTCCGTTTAAATGTTCACACAACAATAATGAAAATGCATAAATAAAGAGAAAAAAAAGAGATACAAACTTAACTAGAGCTTAAAGATAAATGCGTTGCAATTGGCGTAGAGTAATCTTCTTGTTGCACAAGGGGCACTTGTGGGTCAGACGCACGGCGGATTCGATGCACGTCTTGCAGAAGATGTGTCCACAGCGCGTTGTGCACGGATCCCGTTGGCGCACACACTCCAGGCACACGGGACATTTGTACACATCCTCGTTGGAAACGTCGAGTGCGTCGCGTGCCTGTTTAGGCGGCGATGGACCCCCTGCAGCGGGTGTGGCATCAATCACCTCGATCACTTGGCTCGATCGACGACGTCTGGCTGGGCGAGCAGCACTCTGCGATTGGTCGCCCGACTCCGACAGATTGACGAAGCCGGCGAAACGCGGCGGCGTGCACAAATCAATGACAGCATTGGGCGCAATGAATCGTGCTGCTCGGATGCGTGAACTGAGATCCACGTCAAAGTTGGACAGATCTACGAGATCGATTGGTTGGCCTGTGAATGAAATTGAGACCGAGTTCGATTAATTTAAGTTTAACTACTTATTATACCCTGGGGGTATATTAAGTTTGTTCAAAAGTATGTGACAGGCAGAAGGAAGCATCTCCGACCCCATAAAGTATATAGATTCTTGATCAGCGTCAACAGTCGAGTCGATATACTCTTGTCTGTCTGTCGGTCCGTGTAAACGAAAGGATCTCAGAGATGGTAAGAGCTAGGACCACCAAATTTGGAATGAAGACTCCCTATTATGTCAGGCAGGACAAGTTTATGTTAAAATTAATTTTAATGGCAATTCTATAAATATAATAGAATTAATGGTCAATTAATTCATTTTACATTTCCTCTGCAAGAACGTTTATCGAATTTGTCATATTCAATCCAAGTTGCGGCGTGGTGGAAGTGATAAGTGCTCGGCAAGCGAAACGGGAGATCGAGGTTCGAATCCTCGGTTCTGCCGATGTAAATGATTTTTAATTATTTTTTTATTTTTATTTTTAAAACTGGTTTAAATCATTTATCTTATTATATATGTAAGTAGCTGCCATAAAAACGATAGGTCGATATTTAAGGATAAGTATGAGAATTGCACGGGCATCACATCTGCGGCGTGCCGGGGACTGGGCCCAGGGTATATTACTGTCGAGTGCACTCGACTGTTCCGCTTGTTAATAACTGCTTACTACTGTTTTTTATGAATATCTTAAATGTCTACAGTGCTGACTTACTGATATCATTGGAACGCCGCTGGCGCTGGGCACTGACGACTCTCGGAGTCGAAGCTGAAGCGGCGCCGTCTCCCTCAACAATTTCCAACTCCATGTTAGACGCGCCTGAGATGTCCAAAGGCGAATGTTGAGCGCCATTGGCGCTGTAACTGATGAGGGAACCCATGCTGTTGCTGTTGCTGTTGTTGTGACTGTTACTGTTGCTGGTGATGTCCGCACTCAAATGACTGTCGCTGTCAGTGGAGCTGCTGTCGTTGTCCATTTGGCGAGGCAAAAAGAAGCGAGAGTTACCTGTATTCGACTGCAAGTCATTATATGTGTTAGAAAACGCATGATTCATTGAATCGCAACGCTGCAAGCGAACCTGTTCGGATAATTAATATTTTTAGAAAACCAAATTAATTTGCGCGGCTATGACAAAAGGAATAGTCAAACATGTATATCGAAAAGAACAGCTGTCAGCTACCTATCGATACAAAAGCAGTGCTAGTAAATGCAATTAGAGGGGGAGAGCTATCGATGGCACTATCGGCAATATCGATGGTCAAGCGCTGTCAAGTAGAGGTGGAGAACTATCGATAGTCGGCACCATCGATAGTCAGCGATTTTATTTTTCAAACCATCGATAGCTATCGATAGTTTTCGATAGTGTGTTAATTTGAGCATATATGTATTTTAAATTCCAAAAATTATAAATTTTTATATAAAATTCCAATTAAAATTTTAAATTGGTACTAATTTAGGTATTAAAAATAAATAAAATTTGTTATCAATAATAATGTTTCGCTATTAGCTATTGTAATAGCCAAAGTTCGACGATCTAAATCTCTTTGTTCACCCTACTGAACATGCGCTCGGAGTTGGTTCAAATCCGTTACGTTCTTCTTAACATTTTTCGACTATAGAAAGGAACTTGTCCATGTCATAAAAATATATACAGTCGAACTTCCCTAACTCGAATCAACATTATCCAAGAAAAAAGTTCGAGCTAGGGAGACTTCGAGTTAGGGAAGTCTTTTTGTTCGGTATAGTATACGCTATTGCCACTCAGTTTAGTTCGAGTTAGAGAGAATTCGAGTTAGAGAAGTTCGAGTTAGGGAAGTTCGACTGTAATTATTAAAAACAAAACTTAAATGTTTCCGAAGCTCTACAGATGCCAAATGCGCGCCTTCCTGGGACGCGTTGAGAGTTATAAAAAACTATCGCCCACTATCGATAGTGCAGGTCTGCCATCGATGGCGGCTCGATGGTGTTTGACCATCGATAGTGCCGATAGTGCCATCGATAGTTCTCCACCTCTACTGTCAAGTCGCCATCGATGGCAGACCCGCAACTATCGATAATTTTCAATAGTTTCCTATGCCGCTTCACGCTTCACAGAAATTGCGCGCATTAAATTTTCTTGTAATTTTTCTAGTTAAATAACTAATAGCGGATCATTATTAATGAAACAAAATTTAATTTATTTATTTCAAATGAAATGTGTTCCTATTTTAATTTTACAATGCCTAAAAGGAACAATCTTCCTTAAATTTAAATGAAATTAATAACAATTTTACATGTTTTTGTGCTTTGTTTTTTTTTAAATAACACATCGAAAACTATCGGTGGTTTCAAAAAATATTTCGCTCACTATCGATGGTGCCGGCTATCAATAGCTCTCCACCTCTAATGCAATTTCACTGTTATCGATATGTCCCACGTCACAACAAAACAATAGTATTTATTCAATTCGTCGGCATTGCAACCAAAACAAATAAATAAATCATTTCAATCGCCATGGACAAGGATAAGTTTACTCTGCAAATAATCCGACAGGATTTGATTGATAACAATCTGCAAGCCAAGGCCATAATACAGGTGAGTTGCAGCCACAAGCGATAAATCTATAAGCACGAACATTTCTCGATATATTTCAGGACATATTGAACAGCAGATCGTCTATCGTTGAGCTGGAGGAGCTCAATGAAGCTGGTCGCGCCAAGTTGTCGGCGATACGAAAGAACATCGAGCGTTTAGATGATTGGGCCCGCGACATGGCCGATCCCGCGCTGGCCACCGAGGTCGACACGCACCGGGAGCAATTCTCCAAGACGCTGCAGGCATTCCGCAGGGCCAACGTGTCCACCATGCTGGAGATCGAGAAGGCGAACCGTGAGGAGCTGATGGCCATCACCGGCGAAACGGATCTGCGGCAGCGCACGACGGCGGGCGCGCGTCACAATCGCGGCAGCCTCGTGTCGCAGGAGAACGACGTGACGGAGAAAATGCTGGCCATATCGCGCCACCTGTCGGAGACGACGCAAAAGAGCGCCGTGACCTTGGAGTCGCTGGTCGCCTCCTCCCAGAACGTGGAGGCCACCAACGATGAGCTGCACAATACGGCCGGCAGCATCACAATGTCCGGCAAGCTGCTCAAGAAATACGGACGACGCGAGTGGACGGACAAATTGTTGCTGTTCTTTGCATTCTGCTTGTTTCTCGCCTGTGTCTTTTACATTGTCCAGAAGCGTCTCTTTTAGATTTATAAAGCATGTCTGTGGTATCTGTTAATTTGGGAATAGTTTAAATAGACGATAGTCTCTGTAATTTGTGTAAAACGCTTTGCTAATTTAAGAATTATTAATTACTTAGGCACAAACATACATACATACATATATTTTAGCGCTATTGCCAAACATACAAAACATAAATATTTATTGGAAGTTGTTAATTAACAAAAAAAAAGTCCAGATTTGACGGGAATAAAGCGAATCTGGCATCACTGACTGTTAAGTTTGCAGTGCTGTAAACACGGTTGCCACAATTGGCGTTTTTGCGCCAAAACTGGCTCTTTTTTTTCCTGTTGGCGCAATGGCACTTTATTTTTCGATTAAGCTCTTTTTGTCATCAGTTCAAAATCAGTTATTTTGTATAGTTTTAGGTTGAAGTACATATTTATTTTTATTTAATAGCATAATCACTAAATTAAGATAAAAATATTTTTTATTTAAATAAATGCAAAAATAAAATGAGCTGCAAAAAAAAGTTTTGGCTCTTTTTTAGTCAATTTGGCTCATTTTTTGTCTGTTTTTGGCTCAATCAGATATTTTTAAGTGGCAACCGTGGCTGTAAAGTGCTAATAAGGACAACGGGGAACATTGCCGGGATTGGAAAAGCCATTCGTGTTGACCAAACGGCAAATGTCCTTGTAGGATCGCTGAGGCTCCTGTGCACGCGGCTGTCTATATTCCTGATTATAATATCCTTGTGTGTTTCTGGGCTCACTTCCAAAGAGTTGATCGAATATTGTCCTTCCACTGATAATGTTGATCAGCCAAGAAACGAGAATTAAACACGGAAATAGTATTTTCATTTTTAGACTTTATGTTAAATTAGCAGCACCGACTAAGTCTGAGCATTTAATGAGCTGAGCCTAACATCAGTTGGCCTACTTAAAGTATTTCCGCAACCTTGCACAAAGTGTGAAAGTGCCATGGACAACTGATAACAGCATTTATTTGAATCAAAAACAAAACACAAACAGTTTCGTGCGCTGCTCAACACTGTGCTGCCGGCGTGCAACAGCTGACTGAGCTGACACTGTCAACACTGGCACAATTTGTTTGGCTCCGTTTCGCTTGTGTTTAGTTTTTATCAAATTTGCCGAATTTATTTATAAAAAATAGCTACAAATAAAATGAATCGCACCGAGCAAACGTTTGAGGACCTCAAGTCCTATTTCCGCAACCACAGCAAAATCCGTGAACAGCGGCCGCACATGTCAAAGGTAAATATGAGAAAACATCGAGAGACGCTGTTGAGACTTTGCCGGCATTTATTTATTATACTCATTGAAAGGGGGCAAACAAAGGGTATATTTGTTTTGTGCGATTGTATGTAACAGGCAGAGGCGTGACAGACCCCATTAAGTACATATATTCTTGATCAGCATCAACAGCAGAGTCGATTAAGCCCTGTCCGTCCATCTGTCGGTCGAAGCCCCCTTTTTATATTTTGAGCGGTCCACTTTATCATACAGTGTGTTGGTTTTTGTATATGTATAAGGGCATTTCCAGAAAAAGGTCCACCTCGCCCAAGAAACATAAAATTTATCAAAAACTCACATATTCTGGGGTGCCACAGAAATCGCTTTCGCTTTCCTTGTTAATTTGTATGAAATTTAAGTAAAATTCAAGCGAAAGCGATTTCTGTGGCACCCCCGATTTTGAATGTTTTCCAAGAATGTATTCAAGTTATTTATTCAAGCAATATACGCTAGAAGAAATTTAATAGGATAATTCTACATTGGAATAAATTAAGTTTTTCTATACTTTTCCCCATTTTCCAATTTTCTTTGAATTCTAACGATTACACTAAGTGAAATACTAAGATTGTAACATGAACCATTTTAATACATAGAAATAAAACAAGTTTCACAAGCGGTTTTCGATATATCGCATAAAATTTGATGAACAAATTCTTGGAACAAACTAGGTGGAAATCTTGTCACGTTCGCGATTTCGCGTTACAAATTACTAATAAAACTAGTAAAACAAATAAAATGATATTAACATATACAAGTTATTTCTAAAATGGAAAACTACATTAATTTATTATGGTTTAAGAGTATTTTCTTCCAAATTACTCGCCACATTTCGCAGACTTTCGCATTTGTTAAGATGAAGTCAAACATGACTTCCATTTTTCGTCGCGTTCGCGATGCTTTGTTTTCTATAAATAATTAACAGACGACAAATCTTCAAAATTTGTCTTTTGTAATAAAAATAGTGCTGATGAAATGCATTAAACTCGTGAGAAAACATTTTTGAAAATGTCTTCTTTTAACCATTTTTTATTTATTTATTTAAAGACGTTTGGTTTTGGAAATACCAATAGGTATATACAAATGTGCCTGCAAATACTTGTTAGGGTATCTAAGTGCCTGAGCACAGGGTATCCAAGCTGTCGAATATTTATCTGTATCATTTTCCGCTTGTTTCCCTCAGGTTCATTCGGTATGCTGGAACGCCAATGGTTGCCACCTGGCTTCAGGATCATTTGACAAAACAGTTGCTGTCTACGCCCTGGAGCGCGATCGTTTCGTGAAGAACAACGTGTTCCGGGGCCACACAGCATCCGTGGATCAATTGTGCTGGCACAAGACAAATCCCGATCAGTTCAGCACGGCGAGTGGCGACAAAACCGTTCGCATTTGGGACATTCGAGTGGCCAAGTGTGTGTCGGTAACCAATACCAAGGGCGAGAATATAAATATTGCCTGGTCACCGGATGGCAAGACAATTGCGGTGGGCAACAAGGAGGATCTGATAACATTCATTGACACGCGCACCAACAAAATCCGTGTGGAGGAGCCGTTCAGTTTCGAGGTCAACGAGATATCGTGGAACAACACCAACGACTTGTTCTTCCTGACAAATGGCATGGGATGCATGCACGTCCTCAACTATCCCA
This sequence comes from Drosophila recens, assembly GCA_037043495.1. Taxonomy (NCBI): domain Eukaryota; kingdom Metazoa; phylum Arthropoda; class Insecta; order Diptera; family Drosophilidae; genus Drosophila; species Drosophila recens. Next base: position 137,999 of record JBAMBJ010001544.1, read on the forward strand.
GCCTGGAGCATCAGACGACACTGAAGGCCCATCCCGCCAACTGCATTTGCATCGAGTTCGGACCCACAGGTGAGTCGAATAAAGTGAACAAAATTTCATAGAGTTTCACTGAGGTTTCTTTTGATTTTAGGCAAATACTTTGCGACGGGATCAGCGGATGCGCAGGTCTCACTCTGGGATGCCAACGAGCTGGCCTGCCTGCGTATGATTAGTCGCCTGGAGTGGCCCGTCCGCACAATATCCTTTAGCCATGATGAGCGTCTAATAGCCTCGGCCAGCGAGGATCTCGTCATAGACATCGCCTTCACGGAGACGGGTGAACGAGTCACTGACATCCATGTGGACGCGTCCACGTTTACCGTGGCGTGGCATCCCAAGCAATATCTGTTGGCCTATGCATGCGATGAGAAGGAAACCATTGGCGACAGACGACGTGATGTGGGCAACGTTAAGATCTATGGTTTTCCAGAGTAGACATTAAGCTTAAGTATTCAGGTTGTAAGTAACTGCCGTTTGTCTTTTTATACAAACTAAATATCTCGTTTCAAGAGCTGTCAATAAAAGATGGAATTGTATTTCTACGCAAAAGTAATTCAATAGTTTAATATATTCGTTTCTAATCAGGGACTACGAATACTGTTGAGTTTAAAAAAATCAAAGCACAAAAAAAGCGTCCTAGAAGAGTGGGAAAAACAGACATAAATATGTTATTTTTTATAGCCAAATTCGAAAAGAGGATAAACTTTTATTTTAAATTTTTATAAAAAAAATTACTTTGAATTATCAAAACTAATTTAAATAATAAAAATCAAAAACAATTATTATTTTTCAATTTTTATATAAAAATTAAACCCTAACTCTTATTTCCAATTTTTATTATAATAATTGACACATAATTCTTATTTGTCAATTTTAGAAATTCTAATAGTACCCTTAAACTAATCAAAGCAACCTTAAATGAGATTCATAATCTCTTTGCACTTCAATTACAAGAACACGTCAAGTTTACTTAAATTCTCATTAATAAAAAGCAACTTTAATTGAAAGCCACTTGATATGCTTTAAGCTCATAAACAACATTTACAACAAACAACTTATTTTGCTGGCGCCTTCTGGCTATACTAGAATTCCCAGGGTTATAGTTCAGCAAGGTCTGTTGAGAGTTTCCCCTTGGTTGAGCTGCCAAAAAGATGCTAAAGGGCAAAGGATTAAGCTGAATAAAGGCGGCCAAGCAACAAAATACGTAGGAGCAAATAAATAATGCTGAAAGCTTATAAAGCCGCTGACCGCCTTTGGGCTTAAAGTGCAGCAAAAGAAATGGTCGATAATGAGGAAAATCTGTATATTGGCAACACGCCATTTGAGTCGAGTATAAACAATTAAAAAAATAAGGGAAAACAAGTTGAATCCCATTAATAATGCAATTGTATTTCTCTTTAAGTATATTCAATGGGACGAGCGTCGTGTTAATGACGTGCATAAATACTGAAAGTCCTTTCAGGAAAACCTCAAAGCCCAAAGGATTGTACGTTATATATAGTACATATGTATGTGTGTGTGGCAACTTCGAATCAGCGTCGACGTCTGGCAAATGAGTCAAGCAATCGAGTCCTTTCCGAGTGCATTTATACTATATATGAAGTCATTTTGTTGTTGCATGCAACACACAGTCAGGAAGTTAATGGCTCTGCACATTTCCTCATTTTGTCTGTCACACACACACACACATGCAACGCAATGTTGGCAAATGTTGCATTGAAACAGCGCAAATGAACTGTCCCATTAATTATGCACCTTTACTAGTATGTATTTTCATCTCTCACTGCAAATTATTTAAAATAAAACCTGGAAACAACTTTCCGCTAGAATTGTGCACTAAATAATTAGAAGCTGCGACCTTGCAGAGCGCACAGTGCTTCGAAAAAGTGTGACGCCATGTCGAAATCTTTTTAGATGTGAAGAAGTTTATAATGATTTTTAAGAATAAAAAATACATTAAACATTAAAAAATTGAAAAAAAATTGATTTAACGAAACATTTTTTTAAAAACTTATTACAGTTTCAACAAATCAAATTTAAGCTAACGTTCAAGCAAATATTTAAAAACGTGTGTTAATCACTTCTTATTTTCATACAATTATATTTTTTTGTAGTCCATCTAAAAGCAATGCAAAAACATTTGCAATCAGCCACCAAAAAAACAAGGAAAACCACAGGAACCACTGGATAGTTGCACCACAGCAGCAACCACAACAGAGCAGGCGACCGCTATAAAGAGGATTCTAGAGATTGGCTTGTAATTAAAAAGCATTTGCATACGACTAGACACAAGATTACTAGACATAAGTTAAAAAATTTAGGATAAATACTCTTCTCTCGGTAAAAAGAAAAAAACAGTACTATATATAGTAGAACTTCCCTTACTCGAATCACCATTATCCAAAATAAAGGTTCGAGCTATGGAGATATTTTACTTATAGAGTTTTTTTCTTAAGTTTATTAATTTTATTGCCGCTTATTTAGCTCGAGCTAGAGAGAAATTCGAGTTATGGAAGTTCAACTGTATTTGATAAAACGCTCGTTCCATTTCAAGGAATTTTAGAAAAATTTCAAGGGCTCTTAGGAGTTAGTTGGAAGTAACAGTTGAGAACTGAATACATGATGTGGGAACAAGTATGACTCGGTTACAGTATTTCCTCGTCGAACACTCTTGTTTTTTGCTCTCTTCTGCATTCCTCTTTGTGCCTTTTTAATTAATAAGCCACTCAAGCTGGTCATAAAAACTTATGGCTGTACTTTCAGCAAAAAACGAAAAAAATATAATGCAAACAGTTTAAGGCTTAAATCGAATTAAACTAGTTTATCAACTTTTATAATTATACTTCATTTAAAAGCCTTTGGAGTAAATTTTACGCTCGATTTCTAGGGCATTTTAAAGGAGCAAATTTCAATCAAGTTGTATTTTTAGAGTGTCCTTTTTTGGATATCAAGGACATTTTCGATTAGTGCTTCTCGAACAATGAGTGCTTCTCGAGTGATTAGAGCAGTCACACACACTTACACAAACGCACACACACACACAACTGAGATAAGTAATTGTATTTCTATTTCCTGTCGATGCGCGTCTAAAAAAATATAGTAAAGAAAGAGCAAAGTGTGAAGTGATGATGCCATAGAATACCCTTTAAAAAACCAAATTTCATTTTTTTTTTTTTTAGAGAAATTTAAATTTTAGTTTTTCTTTAGTAAAATCCCTCTAAAATAGAATTTGAAAATCCTACAAATGGTTTGTTTATAATTAAAAAAAACCAGGAAAGATTTGGTAACTGAATTTCTGTTTATTAAGCGGTTAAAAGTCGTTTTTAAAACTGCCTGCAGTCGAAAGTCAGAATATTTCACTGCAATTCCAATTTACAGGGTATACAAATTGTAATAAACAAATGTAAAAAAATTTTAACATGAACATTAATTTAACAAAACCAGGAATCGAAACTGTTATGAGTAATATAAAAAAAAATTACTCTTAATAGTTACTTAAAGACTTTTACTTTATAAATCATACTTATACTTATTTTTTTCTTTTGATTTTTTTTATGTAAATAAGGTTATCATCTTCCTGACAACCAAATTTACTTGAAAACTTGAGTATTAACAATATTAGAATATCTTAAAAGACTTTTATAAACAATTTCAAATTATAAAAGTCTTAAAAGGCTTATTTGTTTTCAATTCAAAAATACAGTCGAACTTCTCTAACTCGAACTTCCCTAACTCGAATTTTCTCTAACTCGAACAAAATCGAGTGGCAATAGCGTTTACTGAGCAAATTTCATACAATTCTGTCTCCCTAACTCGAACTTCCCTAACTCGAATTTCTCCCTAACTCGAACAAAAATATTGGCACGTACTTCTGTAAGTCGAATTTTTCGGGAAAATCTCCAACAAAGTTTGAATTTTTTTTCGTTTCTATTTTATACTTTTGTTACCGGATCGTTTGAATATGATATATTGATTTACATTAGCATATGGTGATGAAATATGATAGAATATTGCATCAAAAATTACTCTTAAGCTTGTGAAATTGCTATAGGAAAGATGTTCGTAATGTACTTATTTGTCAGCGCATCAGTGTACTAAAATGTTTAAGGAAATATTCAAACTTATTAGTAGTTAAGGAATTTGAAAGTAGACCAAATAAATTAAAGTTGCTGAAAAATATGGTATCTCAGCAAAAACATTTTTCATTATATTAAAAAATGAAATATTAATTATGATGACATTTGAATAGGGAACTTATTCTGGATACGCCAAAAGAACGAAGAAACCAATTTTTGAGAATATTGATGGGTCTTGAACAAACTAGAATCCCTTTTTGTTAAAAATAACAGAAAAAATTAAAATTTGAACTGTACTTATGATTGAATGCATTTGTAGTTTCTTTTAAAACAGTAAAAAAAAAATTCCCTAACTCGAAGTCTCCCTAACTCGAACTTTTTTCTTGGATAATGGTGATTCGAGTTAGGGAAGTTCGACTGTAATAGTTATTTGAAACTTTAATTTTTTTCCTCACAAATAAAAGTCTTTCTAGACTTTTATATTTCTTAATCTTAAATATAAGTTTATTGGCTGTTTGCAGAGCTACTGTTTTTAAAAACAATTTGGTGTATTTTAAACAAAAGTCGCATTATCCTTATATGTGATTTTATGAGTTGAAATTTTGATCAATAACAGTTATTTTTAGTTATTTAAACAATTAAGCTGTCAGTAAACTGAGTATATGCCTGCAAATTACAAATTACAGGGTATACAGATTTTTAGAACAAGTACCTGCAACAAAGCTGCTACTGCGTCAGCCCAGCGCTTCTAGTTGTTTAACCGAATTAATTTTTGGCTAAGACGGCGACGTCCTCGTGACGCTGATGGTTGATGCCTGTTGGCTGTTGGCTGTTGGCCAAGGCCAATTCGGGAGTTGGGCGTTGGTTGCTGAGTGTGTTGGCGGTTTTTATGGGCACCTTCAATCCACTTTGTAAGCCATTCTACGGCAATAAAGGCTCAAGTGAGTGCCTCTAATATAAAATTGAATTTAAATAAATGGAGTCGAGGGCCGTAAAAGCCAAAAGCACGACCCGCTGCCACACGTTTGCGAATCTGATTTGATTTGTTTGCCAGTCATCTCTCTCTACCTCTCTTTCTCTCTCTCTCTCTCTGTCTCTACCTCTCTCACTCTAACTAACTTTCGCTGCCAAGCGTACGCCCCGCACTTAGGCGAAATTTAATATGCAACAATCTTTGGCAGGCAGCGAAAAAAAAACAACATCTAGGGAAGACGCATAATCAACATCAGCAGCATCGAGTGGCGGAGGACAACGAGCGGGGGGAAGTTCAAATATTGAGAGTAGCATTGATAGGCGCATCAAGAGGAGCAGTGGGAGGGGGAGGGGCAACAGGCCAAAGAGGAAGACGTCGAAGTATTGTAATAAATCGCCGGCTAAAAATTGTGGCACGAAATACTCGTAGCTTTAATTTATTCATGCCACGCGCGCGTGTTGCAAGTCAATGTGTTGGCGTTTTACAGACTACACTGAAAAAAATCAAAATCATTCTGAAATTCAAGTTTAAAATTATTGATTTAAGCATGTATTTTTTAAGGAAGAATTCAGGATATTGTTGTTATTGTTGTTATATGGCACTAAAATAATTTGAATCAAAATAATAAATAAAAACTGTTCCTTATATTTTTAAACAAATTTAATTTTTTAATTAACGAATAAATAAATAAAACCATTATAATAATAGACAGATTTGTTATTTTGCAACTATGAAAATGTTGTAAGTAATCAAATTAATTTTATGATTTAAATATAACTTTTTATATTGAGATATTAACTCGAGTTCTTAAATATTTGTGAGACATGAGAAAAATCATGAAATGTCAAAAAATATTTTATTTCAAGCCGTATCTTTCTTTATCTATATCTTTTAATAAAAGAATAAAGAAAAAAAACCATTATAATGTTAAACAGATTTGCTATTTTGCAAATATGAAAATGTTGTTAGTAATCAAATTAAATTTACGATTTAAATATAACTTATTATATTGAGATATTAATTCGAATTCTTAAATATTTGTGAGATATGAGAAAAATCTTGAAATGTCAAATAATATTTTTTTCAAACCGTATTAAGATGGGGGCTCGGCTAGGGCTTGGCTACATGGTTTAAGTGGACGGTGGGCACGCAGTGGCTCCGGGAGCAGCGACTGCTCCCAAATATTTTTCAGCCTATTCGGCGCCGTGAAGTCGCACAAAAGCGAGTCTTTCGATGTTGATGTTGTTGAATCTGTTGTTGTTGTGCTCCCGAATTGAGATTTCGTGCCCACCGCTTGATTTTTTTTTTGTGTAGGTAAGTGTGAGGGCGAACATTCTGGGGAAGGGGGGCAAGTGGAGGTGGAGGTGGCATTGATTAAAAATGCAAAAGACTGCACTGCGCCGATCTGTCTGCACTTAAGTATACAACAAGTTTGAGCATGTTGTTGTTGTTGTTGCTGCTGCCACATTATGCAAATGTTGTTGCCACCGGCTGAGGATTGTTTGTCGATTTGAAAGGCTTTAGAAGGCAGAGGACGTGGCTACTTGGCTACTTGGCTAATTGGATGACAGCTAATTAAGACAGACGGTCGACAAATTGGCAGCTTGTCTAGGTAACCATTTGGGATAGATTTGGGCAATTAGCCTTGAATATTTCCATTCTCCATGTGTGTGTGTGCGTGTGTGTGTGTGTGTGTGCGTGGGTGTATGAATGTTGTCTCTGTTAACAATATTGTAAGCTCATCTAATGTCAGCAGCTTTTTAATGTTTTTAATGGCCAAAAGCTACATACATCGAGCCAAGGGTCGTTGTCTATCCTTGTCGCCAGCTGTTGCTTCTGTCTGTCTGTCTGTTTGTTGAGTTTCCTTCTTGTTTTTCCTTGTTATTTACAGTTGTTTCACAATATCGCGACACAAGCGTCGACAACGTCCTTTGTGCGAGTCTATTTAAAATAAATTACACTCCACGTCTCGCATTTACACTCGTATGTGAAGGCAGTTTGTGCCTAAAAAGTGTGACATGAATTTCAATTATTATCTTTAATTTTATACCCAGTAGCGTAATAAGGAGTGGGGTTATTCTCTCCGTCTGTCTGTCATTCACTTAAATCCAGGGACCGTAAAATTTATAATTTTTAAAATATAAGTCATTAAATAAAAGTTATTTGTTTATTTTTATCAAAAAAATAAAAGAAAACTCGTATTTTTCGATCTATTTATTTATTTATTTTTGTTATTAAAATTGAAAATAACCTTCCGGTTCAAAATACATTTGCATTCAATTTTTATTTTTCAACTTTTATAATAAAAATTGAAGAATAATTAATATTTTCAATAAAAAATAAAAAGTGAAAAATTATTTTTGTTTTCAATTTTTATAATAAAAATTGAAAAATAACTTTTAATTTAAATTATTATAAAAATTGAAAAATAGCTTTTGTCTTAAATTTTTATAATACAAATTGAAAAATAACTCTTATTCTATAATTTTTAAATAAAATTTGAAGTTACAAGTTTTTCAACTTTCTCATAATTCTTATTTGTGGTCCCTGCTTTAAACTTATATTAATACTTGACTAACATAATCTGTAGAAATTTCCAACCCTCTACCTCTTCAACATTCTTATCTAAAGCAGCAGCCGTATAAAATATCTTTTGACTATCACAAATTGAAGCTAGCAATTTTCATAATAATTAAACATTCACCTGCTCTGCGTTTCTTGGAAAATGTAGAGGTTTTCTAGGAAAATTCATTCATTTCAAAGCTGGACAGTCGGGGAAAATTAGCTTAGTTACTCAGTCAAGTACTATTTGCATAAAAGCAAATTTGTTATTATTATGAAAGTGCTTAGCTAGCACCATGTACAGTGGGACTAGATTAAAGAAAATGTTGATAAATATACTAGGTATGTGTACTGTCTGTATTTATTATTAATTTCTTAATGAAACTTTAACTATCAACTAATATACATATTCTTTGAACAAATGCAAGTACTGAGAATATTTGAGTAAACTACATGTATTTGTGGGTGTATATGTGTGTGGTTGTGTGTGTGTGTACCTTGTGGCAGTTAGCAATTTAAGTGCTCAACGTGTTGTTGTCGCACACACACACACACATGCAGCCACTTGTGTGTGTGCGTGTGAAGCTGTTGTGAAATTGACTCACTTCAGTGGCAACATCTTGTGACTGAAATCTGTTGGCAAATGTACATAGAAAGCAACTGTCGCAGAGAGAAGGAGTGACAAAAGAGTGGGGGGTAAGGATGAGAGACAGAATAGCATGTTTATTTATACAGGCAATGTTCCAAGTGTCAGATTCGCTTCGATTTCGCAAAATCAGAAGTCGAGTCTAGAATTCAAGACATTCATTTTTAAATTAGCCAAGCTACATTAAAGTCAGCAAATAAACCAGTAACTAATTTTTTTGGGAACGGAAATAAAACCTGTAATGCAAACCCGAAACATACAAAACTGATAACCACAATTTCAGTATAATCGAAACCGCAGCTGACATCGAGACTATTTTCTTTTTGATATTTTGTTTAAAGTATACTTTTTTTGTATTGTATTATTAATATTTTAGTTTTTGGAAATAATTTGGAATGTACCAAATTCAAATTCTTTCTATAAACCTATTATATTTGTTCCTGTCGAGAAGGAGAAATAAAAGTCGGCTCCAAAATAAAACACCAATTTAAACAACAATTAAATTATTTATTATAATAATTTTGTACTAACTTGTATAATATTTTTGTAATTATTCACCAACTTTAGCAATACGTCAAAATTTGTTATTTCTATGTCATAAACGTGTCGGGGAAATTGCTTTTTAGAAGTTAAGCTCGAGTTGTTTGCAATTTGTTTGTTTTCGAAAAGTTTTCAGCAAAGTTTTCAGTGCGTATGCTGAATTTTTCCATTAACTGTTCAGAAGTGTTAGGAAGGGGCGAACTGGGGCAAAAGGCGCAGGAAACTCATTTAGTGGATGTCAACGGATTAAATTAAGCGTAGCATACTTTTGGGCCCACATCGCGATGATGACAGTTAACGAGGGTCATCAAGGTGTTAGCGTCACACGTGACGGCAGTCAGGAATGAAAGTAAGAAAAAGAAATAAAAAGGTTAAATTTCTTAAAGTAAATTAAAGTCTTTGCCGCAATATCAATATCGAAAAACGAGTATGAGCATGAGTTTATCGGATATCCGTAAATGTGTTCGAACATCAAAAAACTCTTTCTCTCACTTGTCGTTCGTGCTAAGTTATGTAATGTCAATCGGCTTCTTAAGGCGTTTCCATAAAAATGTTAGACGTGTTATTGGGTATCTGTGTGTGTATTTGTGTGTATCTGTGTTACATGCTATCGCGCACATCTCGTCTGATTATCCAGTGACAATGTGCGCACAAAATAAAATCAGCATTTTCGCTTTTCCTTCCAAGTCAAGTGTTCGCCCGCCTTAATGTTCGTGTATTTGTATCTGTATCTATGTGTGTGTCACAGGCTGTAATGGCCCGCAGCTAAACACAAGTTTTGTCTTCAACTGTTCACGGTAACATTTCGATAGATGCCACATGCCACATACACATGCCACTTACCACAAGCAGTCGCCAACAACTTCAACTTGCCATTCAGTCAGTTTTAAAGAGATCCTTAACTAAAAATTATCCAAGTTCGTTATTTTTTTTCGGCTGGATTTGTAATTGGATAAGAAACCAAGCAAGTCCCGAATGAGGTGCGGCAACACACACTTAAATTTAATGACATCTTACAGTCATACAATATATAAATCCATTATTCCCATGCTACAAGGATCCAGCCAGCATCTGATTCTTACAACATTTCGTGCCGAAATCCAATTTCGCTTATTTATGTGCTGGGTTAATTCAAATACAAAGATAAGGCACAACATGGCGAGCTACAATAGATACATAGATACGTAGATACGCGCACTTCAACACGCTCTGTTTCACCCAAACACACACACACACACATCTAACACACTCACAGACAGAGGGACTTATCCCATCCCGTTGCCTCCCCTTTGGCACCTGTATAAAAAAGTTTTCTATTTACAGCCCATCAAGTGGGCTTCATTTTCGTGTGTCTTTTATACCGAGTACCCATTAAAAGTGCGAAAAGCGGGTATTTTAAATTTGTGACAGTGCTTGCCAAGGTAGCCGAGAACATCTACTACACTATATATACAAAAAAAAAAATTCTAAAATTCTAAAATTAAATTTTTGATTTTATTACTTTTTGTTTAAGGTGGTACTTAGGATAATTTAGTTTAACTAACACAATTCTTAAAATAACAACCTCTCTTCATTGAAATGGTCAAAAATATATTAATATGTAATATTATTATAATATTTATTACAATATTAAAATATATGCGGAGGAGATTTTCAAAATCGTACTTGAATAAAGTAAAACTTCGAATTCTATTAAAAAAACTCTAAGATTTTTTTACACCGTTTGAAAATAATTTAATTTCGAAATTCCATTTCTTTTTTTATCTACATAAATGTTTTTTGTATGGAATTTATAGGGTACCTTTTTTAAAAGCACTCTCAATTCTGAAGCATTCAAGTTTTGCTTTGTTTTTCTCACCTTCTCAACATCTGTCGCCCTCTCTTTCCCACACACTTGGTGAGTGCATCTCAGCTGTCGTAGGCGTCTATTGTCTATTTATTTCTTATTTGTTGCTGGTTGTCTGTTTTGGAGCATTTTATGCGCTTTTTACAGCATCCATTTTACGTATCCTTTTCGCAAGTCGGCTTACCGCTTTGACTTTGCCTTTTATTGCATTAACAAAAGGTAAGTTGAGCACGTGCAAATCGTGTTTATTTGTTTCACGGAAAGTCTAAAACTCAATGCAATGACAGACAGAGAGAGAGAGAGAGAAAAGAGAGATACACAACTCATGGGACTCTCTTTGCTTGCAATGGATTTCTTATGGTACCCTTTTCAAGGACCTGCGCAACTTCTATTTAATTCACACTTCAATTACCAAAGTTAGTTGCCACCAGCTGTTGGTCCTGTCCAGTCCTGACCGTAGGTCCAAAGGGCTTATGTCAGACAATACGTTATGGCCACGTCCGCAGGGAAACTGGAGGAGGAAAAGGAGGTAAAATGGATTGTCCGAATTGGGCCAAGCTCATTCTCAGCTTTAGGTTTTGTGCAGAAAAATTGTGTAGAAATTTATTTAGCTGCGTTTCCAAGTGTCCTTGTGGGATTTACACATTTGCTCGGGATTGGACAGTTTGCACTTCATTTAGTCCTGGCCAGCATCCCGCAAGTTATTCGCACACACACTCTCATAAATACTCAACGTTCACTGAAATTGGCCATCCGTTTGCTTTTTCTTCTTGGGGTTCTTTGAAATGCCCCTAGGCATGTAGAATCCTCACCTCCTACCTTCTTAGCCCAACTTTCCTCTTAGGCCGAGTTCTGATAAAAATGCTCATGCTGACCACGAGTTCAATTCATTGGCCAGCGTTCCCTCTGACCCCAGTCTGTTTTCATACGAATTTATTGGTTTTCCTAACATCTAAGTGGATCAGCTTTCAGAATGTAATACGCCGCAGATATACTGCTCTGAAAATTGCTTTTCTTTTGGCCTTTGTTAACCGAAAATATTATGTTTAACAAAATGGATAGCACTCGACTTGACTATACTCTGTACTCAGCTATAAACTGAGGTCGAAAATATTAAAAATTGAATTTAGTGCTTGAGCAATGACAGCAGAAAAATGTGTCCTTCAATTATTATTATTTGAGAAAAAGCTTTTAAGAGTTGAGCTATATTTGCGAACAGAGTTTTACAGCTCTGACATTAACACTAAATTAATTTTCATAGCTTAACAACAATTTTTATACTTTTTATCAGTTCACTCTGAAATTGACAGGATATCCAGAAGATAGATGGTCGACTTTGTTTCGCAGATGCCTGTCACGGCACTCGGTCATATTTTTAATAATAACTAATTGAGTTTTAATTTACATCATCTTCGTCAGCGTCTTCAACTGCCTGTCAACAATTAAAGACGCTTCAAAGTTTTCGCAAAGTTTCGCTTTTAATTAAAATTTCACACGTTCATTGAACAGCGTTAATGAGCTGTATATATTTGCACTGAAGTCGACCTTTAAATGAGACCAAGTAATTCAATTTGAGTCGTTGATAAAGTTGTTGACAAGTATGAGAGATGAATTGGGTTAAATGAGGCTATAAATAGATATTTCATGCAGAAATTAATGAGATTCTCCACTTCAAGGCATCATTGAATTCGAGTATTTATTAATTTATCCATTATTTGTTCTACTTTTCCACATTAATTCATCAAAGCTGACGAGGCACTAAGGGCAAAGTTAAATGAGTTTCTTCTTTGGCTTACAAATTAAATAACTAATCCGAAATTCAACTAATTAGCGTAAATATTCGCATATATACAAATAAAAGTATGAGTACTCCAGGTGGCCATTATTTCTTATACAAACTTAATCTGGAGTAATGTAAGAGCGATGATGATTCAATTTGTTAGCATAAGAAGCAAATTATAAAGATTTATGCCCCGTCTGTTAAAGTCAGATCAAAAATTCCAAAACTTTTTCAGTTTTCATTTTCAGTTTAGTGCGCTTTTATCTATCGCATAAATATTTACACGTACGCGTATTTGTGATTTATGGTTTCAACAGGCGATGCGATGCTTACCTTTGAGCCATAAAATACCATCAGTTTTCATACATTTTTAGCCAGAATAAAATGTGTCTATGGATGGCTTTAAAAATGTGCAGAAAAAACACTTAATAAAATAGCTGTATACAGAATTTCAATAATTTTGTCTTAAAAAATTTAGCTTTGAATTTAAAAATTTTATAAAAATATTTTAAAGACTTTGAACTATTTTAAGATTTTAAAAATAACATAGTTTCCTCTTGAAATCAGGCAATTCGTTTTTTTTTTAAAGTATATTTTGAAATGTTTTACTATTTAAAAATTTTTCATAACTCTAATCGACACAAAAAAAAGCCACAGATACATTTGTAGAGATTTGAATGTATCTCTTCCCTTGGCGTGTTTGTTTAAGAATCCGTAGAGTTTGACAGTTCGTGAAATCAAAGTTGGTGTCCCGCAACCGTCATAGGTTTTTATTGCCGTCGACGGCAATCCACACGAAGGCAACCAATGACTTTTCAGCTTTCTTTGCGCCTCACAAAACTTTGTTTTGCCATTTTGCTGGCAATGCTTTTAATCCAACAACAAAGTTGTGAGCTGAGAACTGAGAGCTGAGAGCTGGGAACTCAGAACTCAGAACTTGTGAGTGCTTAGCCCACTAGCAGTTAAAATTTGTGAAATGTTTTTTTGTCCTTTTTTTTTTAGGGGCGCCACAAAAATTTAAGTTGTCCTTGACATGCAGCTGTTCTTTCAACAGTAAAAGGATGTCTAATCTTTTATGCATGTGTTTGTACATTTCAAACGAAATCCAATTTGGCTCTGTTGTGTTTTTTTTAACAATGCGAAAGCAACTTCAACTTTTAGAGCAGCGTTAAAAAAACAGCAGTTTTCTTACTAAGACTAAGTATATTCCAAAGTATTCACTTTGTATCCATTTAGCTTCAAAGGTCCCAAGTTTCGAATAAATCTCCTTCAGTTTCAGTTACATCTTTGGCGCTTAACGTCTTAAAGCTGAAGTACTTATTTTCAAATTCCTAGCTCGAGTTGAATTAATTAAATGCCTGCCTTAAATTCTAGGTTTTATTTTTTTAATTTCAATAAAAATTAATTACCATAGCGAGTGGCTTTAATTATAACGCTCGCTGCCCAAAAGTGTGGCTCGGAAAATCAATAAAGCTGTTAAGCCTTCGCAGCGGACCCTAAGAATGCCAAATTGCCAGCTGGGAAAGTGCCAAGGGTGATAAAACGCGTTGAAAACATTAAATGACAGATTGTCAGATTTAAAGTGTTTTGGGATTAGCCAAATAGGTCTAAGAACTTGGGATCTTTAATCCCCGGGCTCTTATTTAAGATGAACATAAGCCTCTCCTCTTGTCGGACCGCAATGTAAATTTTTTAAAGGATACAAATATGGTTAAGGTATTAAAAGTTGTTCTCAAATATTTTTTTTATATATTTTGATAGTTAATTTGTTAATGCTAATTTTCTTTTTGTATTTAAAATATGATTAAGGTATTAAAATTTTTTTTTTTTTATTTTATTTTTTTTATATATATTTTAGATATATCTATTGATTTTATTTGTATCCTAAAGAAGTAAAAAGTAGATAAAGGGCTTTCTTAATTTATTAAACCAATTAATTTATTTCAATTTATTATTCGGCCATACAAGTATTTTTAATAATACTTAAAAATCCAGTTTGTTTACGGCATATCTTTAATTCATAAATTTCTGCTTGATCAATTAAATTTTACAAAAAGAAAACATTAATTATCATTCTTATTTGGAATTCCGCAAAACGATTAAAATGCAAAAAGTGACATTCATTATTTATTTATTTATGTTGGGTTCTTTCGGCCTCAATTTGCATGTAAAACTCATGAAAATATTTAAATACTTTATGGAAATGGAAAGGAAGAAACCTTTCACTGTGTGTGTGAGTGTTTGTGTGTGTTTGTGTGTGTTTGTGTGTGTTTGTGTGTGTTTGTGTTCATGCTAAACTGGGTCGGACTTTTGAACTTATAATTAATGCGCCGATAGGCTTCATTAATGTATAGATCGTAAAAAGGACTTGGATAAGGACAGTTAAATGCTTGAGCCTTGATGACATTCAATGCTGCAGGGTTGGACATTAGATGGCACAGGGATGGAACATCAAATAGATTTGGCATTCATAAAAATTGGAGCATGACAATGGCAACGAACTCCGAGGCAATGGAAATCTCAGAGGCTCAATCAGTTTATCGATTTAAATGCTGCCTGTCATAAAACGCAAAATGTGAAATACGCCAAGGAAAATGGGGAGGGAGGTGGAGGGGGAGGGAGGTGGAGGGGGGGGTTGCCTCCATTTTGGCTACCCTTTCGAGTTTGTTGTCTGTGCTTCATAAAACCTCTTGCCATGGCCAATGGTGACCTGCGCACCGTTCATCGTGCCACAAAATGATAAGGAGGAGGAGGCAGGGGTAAGGTGGACACAGTCTCCGGTTCTCGATGCTCCAGCGCAGCCATTACACAGAGACCTAATACATTTTTTATACCTAATGCGAGTCATTTTAGAAAATGCTGTGACGGTATCTTGGCCCAATATGGATGGCCAAATGTGAAAGGATATTTAAAGGTCATGCCACGACATCAGGCTACCTTCAACTGGCACTTGGTCGACTGGCCGATAAGAGCAGTGTCTTCTTCTCCTTCGCCTCCTCTCCTCCTTTCATATGTATCTCCTTATTGATTGACCTCCTGCGACTCGTGCAGTGTGTTGTCAGTAATTGAAATATGCTGGCAATATTCAAGTGACTGACCAATAATTTAGATAAATTTCATAAATATCACAGGCACTGCGTCATGATTATGCTCTAATCAGCGATGCATGATGTGAGCGAGGCAGGAAGTAGGTACGAAAAGGGAAGGGAACGGAAGGGAAAGGAAGGACGAGAAATATTTCCGGCATTTTGACCGCCGGAAAATGTTAAAATGAACATGGCCAGGCACCAGGTGGCAAAGCACTTTGCCATCACTCTCTCTCCCTCTCTTCCTACTCCCTCTCTCTTTTCCCCTCGCTAGCACATACATTTAATGATTTATTGGCCATATCTTGAACGCGTGCGTTCTTAAATTTCATAAATTTCAGCCCAAAGTCTGCGTTTCATGGCCAAATAAAGTAACAAAGTTTCCTAGGGACCTGTTTTATATATTTGCTCAGCTCTCAAAGGACTATGAGACGGAGAAAAGCAGAAATTGAGTTTAATATGAGTGTGTAACTTTTGCTAAAACTCGGTTATTGCTTTTGTCATCGAACCAAGTTGGCCATAATCGCAGTCAAACCACAATCAACCAGGTTAATATGACATCAGTTGATACATGACAGAGTGGGCAAGGAATGTGTTCGAATATAATATTAAATATAAATTCAATCCACTTTACAGTTGAGTTTTCAATTGCATTTCAACAATTTTAATTAAATTACTTCACTAGTTTTCACACTCGTCCAATCGAAACGTTTATTTGAAAAGATATATATTTATAATTCGATTTCGGCAGTGAGAGAAAATTAATTTTCCATTTGTGCCACAGATAATACAGTTTCACTTGTTTGCCTTGGCAAATGGCATTTTAATTACATTATTGGCCATTGGTTTAAGCCCCGCTCACTCGACTTGGTCAACTGCCAACTGCCAAAAATGCCATTGTAAAAAATTGCCATGTACTCGTTTAAGTGGAATGAAAGATTCTCTGATATAACTTTGCCATTGACCCATGCAATTGTCCTGCCAGGACCAGCAGCTGCTTCTTCACTTGCTTTTACTTGGTTATCTGTGTGTAAAGGTTGAGATACTCGGTCTTAAAATAGAATCGAGCTAACATGTTAGCCATTGCAGTTCGCAGCTCGGAAAGTTCATTTTTAAATGGACTCGGACTCAGTCTTTGAACTGCATGGAAAGTCGATTATCCTTTATACATTTTTTTCGATACGATGCCTGCGACATATGCACAGCAATATCCTTAGGTAAAGTAAAGAATAGATAAACTAAGATTATTATTTCAGCTAAACTGTTCCAAGAATTGGTTATGTGATTAGTTTTTTTTGGGAAAAAAAACTCAGAAATGTGTGGAATTAATTCTGCATTATTATGATTTATTAGATGACATTTTATTTAATTTATACAAATTGTTGTTATTAAACCAATTTTAAAGTGCTGATACTTTTCTCTTGTTTATTTAATTTATGCAAATTTTTTCAAATTGATTGTTGGTTTTAAACTGCATTTCTCATTTTTATCTGAGCATAATCTTAACAAAAATTTAGTTAAAAAGCACTATAAATATTATTGAATTAAAGAGTATAATATGTTTGCTTACAAGTGTTATCCTTTTTTTATTTTTAATTTTTTAAGTGGAACAAAGCATAAAGTGTTAAGCTTTATTTAATGAGAACATAAACTTAAGAACATGGATTATTAATATGCGATGGATCAACTTGCGTCTATTTGTCAGCTGTGTGATGTTTTGCGTTTACAAGATTATAACAGCAATGATTATTACTAAAAAAACAACAACAGTTAAGTGCAGCAAAAGACGGGGCCAAGTTACGAAAGCGTCAAGGGAAATTAACTTTTTCATTTCTCATTTGCTGCATAATCTCAACGCTTTAATCTCCACTTATGTGTGTGTGTGCGTGTGTGTGTGTGTGTACATGTGTTTTTTAGTCGATGGGTTTTATATTTATTATTTTAGGTTTCGACCTTCTGATTTATTTTCATTTGCCTGCCGCCAAAATATCGTTAAAACAGCTACAAAAACATTTTATTTGGGGCAAATTTGAAATTTATGTGTTTTACTTTGTAAATTGTAAAACTTTTTGCGTGTGTGGGTGTGTGTTCGTATGTGTATGTGTGTGTGTGTGTCTTCCTGTGTTGTTCTTTGATTTGCCCGTTTGCTGTTGGCCAACTTCGTTTTGCTTGGCCTCTTGCTTTTACATTTTCCGTGATTTCTAATGTTGCTTCATGACAAGTGACAGTTATCCTTGTCTCTAAAATGCCGCACCTTGCCAATAATTTGCTTAATTCTAACGCAGTTTTGACTCTTGTCTTTTCTCAACGAGTTTAAGCTCAACCGATTTCCGCTTCCGTCTCCATCTCCGATTTTGCCTTTCTCTTTTCCATCCAATTTACTCGCCTGCGGCTTTTTAAAATACTTTTACTTGTTTTTTTTCTTATGTGTTTCAGCAAGAAGTTTTATAATATTATGACAAGAAATGTGATAAATTTAATTTAATTTTCACAGTGTAACAAATAATAAAATAAATTGTTCTTAACATTTTTGAATTCCACACATTTTATTAAAATTAATCTAATATTACAAAAATAGCGTATTCAGACTTCGTTAAAAGCGTTGGATTTATTTCAACTGAATTTATGACAAAAGCCGGAAATTTAGTCTCAATGAAATATCCGCTTTAAAGTGTTTTGCATATGATTTACGTATTGTTAATGCCTCTCAATAAGCAATGATAAATTTATAATGAAGCTACGCTTAATGAAGGACAATCAATTATTGTCCAACTGTGTGTAAATGTCACTGTGTGTGTGTGTGTGTGTGTGAGCTTGTCGCTTGCAGCTACTAATCGAATTTATTAGAGCTGCCATTTGTTATGA
Organism: Drosophila recens; assembly: GCA_037043495.1. Classification (NCBI taxonomy): domain Eukaryota; kingdom Metazoa; phylum Arthropoda; class Insecta; order Diptera; family Drosophilidae; genus Drosophila; species Drosophila recens. Next base: position 156,412 of record JBAMBJ010001544.1, read on the forward strand.
AGTTAACAAAGTGCAGAGAGAGCTACAGGAGCTGTTGCTGCTGTCCTTCGATAGCTAACAATAGGTTCCTAGCAATGTGTGTGTGTGTGTGTGCACTACTAATCTAAACACATACACACACACACACACACACACACACATTCACATATGCATAGTGACAGGCAGTCGACATCGTTGCCAATATTTATGACTGTGTCCTTGCGGCCATTTGTTAACGGCCAGTCGATGGATGGCTCACAGAGAGCCCATAGTATTCACAGGATAACCACACGCCAGTTTGCTTTATCCTTATCAGGCTTATCAGGCTCGTTATTACATGAAATACCGCACAAATCAATAATTCACACAGCGTTCGGCATTCAGCATTTCATTAAAGTCTCATCAGAGACACATTTGCATAAATTGTAGAACTTAAACATGTCGGAAGTCTGCAAATTGATTGACTTTGCTATTTATCAGATATCTGCTTATATAACTGGATATTGTAGATATGTAGTACACAGAAAAAAGAATACATTATTAAATTCAAGTTGACAATTTATGATTTTAAAATTCATTCTAATATTTAAGTTTACAACTTATGATTTAAGCATGTATATTTTGTATGGTTGATTTCAGGTTATTATTGTTAAATTAACACAAAATCGCAAATAGTTAGCTCTAAAATAGCCAAAATAGTGGCTTAAAAATATGCTATTACTGAAATAATTTCTAATATCCAAATATTTTTGAAAAGAGAATTAAAAAATCGTTCTTGAACCACAAATTTTGTACTCGATTTCAGAAATTTGGATATTACTGAACTCTCATGTCGTTTGCATTGATTTTTTCCCTGTGTATCGGGATATTGGTCTGGCATAAATAGAGATACACACTCCCTTTTTCACACACACTCACACTCGCACACACACTCGCACATATCACACGTAATAGACAATGAAGGCGTCCTATTATTTGCGAGGCGTCCATGTTCCGTGTCTGTGTTCCGTGTCCGTGTCCGTGTCCTGTCACATGTGGGTGTGTCTCTGTCTCGTTGTGGCTGTGTATGTGTGTGTGTGTGTGTGTGTATTCGCTTTGTATGTGGCCAGTTTGTTGTGTTTGCTCTGTGCTGTGTTTGTTTTTTTGCCACTCACTTGTTGGACAGGCAAAAAACGAGAAGAAAATAAGGAAAAAGTGGAAACAAAGTCAACGCTGAAAGAGCAGGTAATTTCATTATTCAAATGCATAAACACATATGAATATAGGTATTCACTACTGGCGAGTGAATGAATGGCACTCTGACAGATAGACAGATGGACAGACAGACAGACTGTCTGACTGAGTGACTTGTTGGCCAGTTTTGAAGCGTGCCTGCTCATCATTTGTTTGCCATTGTCATATCTGATGAATGCGAATACAAATGCGAATGCACTCGCAATACTCGCAACAAATTTATTGCTGCATTCAGTGCGTCCTTTCTCCTTGTCGTCGCCATGTTTATTTGTTGCTTTTCCTTTTTGCAATCGCCTCTTTGTTGCAACACAGAAAAGCCGCTTACTGCGAAAAACAAAAGGCTTTTTTTGCGACTGTGACTAGTTGCCATTGTCTCAGTTCCTATTCCTATTCCTATTCCGGATCTATTTACTCACAGATACTCACGTAATATGCCAGCAGTCCCTTTGAATATACTACAGTTTATCCTTTATTTACAGTTGTTTTTTTAGAATTAATTTCACTGTTTTGTTTGCAATTATTGTAATTTTCATTGGATTTTTATTATTTAATTTACATTTAATTCGTTTTTTTAGTTACACAAAATTATGGATAATATTTGAAATAGTTAAAATTTCAAATTTGGTCCAAATTATTTGGACATTATATTACATTTATATTTTAAACTTAAAACTTATTACTAAGACTGAATTTAAGAGTCGATAGTTTAGTACATTGCCAAGATAATATTATCCTGATTTCCAAATATTTTGAAGACTCGCTTCTAGCTGTTGTCTAACTCACAGTTCATTACTTCCGACTATAACAAACTCAATTGTTAATTAATTGTAAGCATCCTTCCTATGTCAACTCAACCCTGACATAGTTTTAGATTCGTCCTACTTCCCTGTGGGCTAAAACGTTTTGGTCTATTCATTTGAATTGAATTGAATGCTTCATTCATTATGTTAATATTGTTAATCTGCGAATACCGCATCCTATTATCTAAGCATCAGTCATTCATTATTTATGCTACTATAATCTCTTCTTGGTTCCTCTTCACTCTTTTCTCTTTCTCTCATTGATTGTTTAATTCATTTGCATGATAAATAAATATTGCTTGCAAATTGTGCGATTTTATTGGCAATTGAAAAGTGTTTAGATTGCTTAATTCGGCCGGAAATAGGATTATTTAATGTGCTTTTAAGTGCACATAAGCAAGTAAATAAAGCAAAAACTAGACGAGGGATTTATTGAGTGTTTTTTAAGAATTACCCAGTCTGCAACAACAAACAACCAAATGAACTTTTATTTTTTGTTAGTTTTCCTCTCAATACTTAAAATGTAATCAACTGTGAAATGAAAGCAGCATCTACAGTTTGTAGGGTATATATTAAGAGAACTTGTTTTAGGTCCCTTTTGCTACTCTATGACCTATGTGAAGCATGAATTCCTTGACTTGTACTCATTTATCAGCTGAATTTGGCTTGGTTTGAGGAGGAGGAGGAGAAGTTGAAGAAAAATCAATGGGTATGTTGGATGGGGGTGAAATGGGTGGATAGATGGGATTTGATGTGCTGTGCACTAGCGTGTAATTAGTGCTGTCATAAAATATTTTATATCGCCATCTTAAAGCGGACTCCAGGAAGTCCTTAACGAGTCCTTTGCATGAAAAATTCAAATCACTTGATTAGTGGCAATTAATTTGCTTGTAAGTAAGTAAATCTCACCAAGAGAACCGTATGTTACATATATGTAATACATCTATGTATATTGCACTTCACTGAGACTTTCCCTTAACGTCCCTCTTCAATTTTCCGCTGTGAACATGTCTGATTTTGGCTTATGGGAATAGTTATGACGGGTGTTAATGGCTCGTTTGCGTGTATATGTATTGTAGTTGTTACCAGTTGGTAGTTACCCGTTAGTTGTTGACTGCACGTTCAATTTGTAGCTAATAGAATTGTCACTCAGATGTATCGCACACATCAGATTGTTGGCCGTTTTAGTGGCCCACATCGCTGGTGGCCATCATTCATGGCTCTCAAACAATTGTGTTGGCTGACAACTGAATTTGTCATGGTGCTAAACGAGAAACAAAGCCAAGGCCAACAAAAGTGAAGAGTGTGAGAGAGAGAAAGACAGAGAGTGAGAGGGCGAGAGATAGAGAGAGAGAGAGAGAGAGGGAGAGAGAGAGAGAGTGAGAGAGAGAGAGAGAGAGGGAGAGTAAGTGACGTCCAAATAAGGGAATTAGAAGTAAATTTGCATGGTTTTGGTCCATTTCAACAATAGCTGGCTATTTAGACTCTTGGACAGGAAATGCTGCCATTTGGCTCATTTCCGTTTTTCAATGCCACATTTGCAAACATAAAAACGTAAGCTCTAATTAGCTTGCGTCTAATATATTAGTGGCAATTAACTAATTACTAATTGTATTCCAGTTAAGCATTCGCATTTATCTTATCAGAAAAAGAATCAATTCTCATTTGCCAAATGTAAAATGTTGCCATATTTCACATATTGTTTTTGATAATTTTTTCAGAATTGTGTGTGTACATAAATATTTGTTTGTGTGTTTGAATTTGTGCTTGCTTACGCACAATAGATAAATATATACACGTTCAGTTATAATTTCCAGCATTGCGCACGCCCATCTCTTCACAATTTGTGTAACACTAAAACTCTCCCTCTCTCACGCGCTCATTCGCTCACTCTCTCAAATTGTATTCGAAAATGATGCCGCTCAGTGAGTGGCTATGTATACAGCATTGGGCAGCGCTCAACGCAGCGCCTCTTTAGCTCAGTGGTAGAGCGTTGGTCTCGTAAACCAAAGGCCGTGAGTTCAACCCTCACAGGAGGCAGCGATTGTTAATTAGTTTTTTGCATTTTAAAAATTCATATTTAAGGAAACAATTATTTTAGTTCATATTTAATAAAGAATTTATGTTTTTGATTGAATTTTAAAATATTTCAAGTGCTGTTTTTTATTTTTATTTATGTTACTCACTTGACGTGTAATAAGAGCATGTGGAAATTTGAACTTTACAACTGCGCATGTCGTTTCTCCATAATAAAATGTTTGACGCGATCTTTTAGCGCGTGGCTGTTCTTATCTATCATTCCCGTTTCAGTTTTTCTGTCGCGTAACTTGTATCGCTCATTTGGCAGCGCTCTTCACATCGCCTCTTTAGCTCAGTGGTAGAGCGTTGGTCTCGTAAACCAAAGGCCGTGAGTTCAACCCTCACAGGAGGCAACAACAATGTTGGAGATATTATTTTTATAATTTTTATTTTTTATTAATTATAGAACATGTTTTTCTAATGTTAATTGAAAATTTGTTGTTAGTTTGCGTCGGTAAACCTTTCATTATTGGGATTACCATAATAATCGCATTAGCCGTTGTTTTTCATTTCATCATTAAATGAAAATAGTTGGAAAAATATTTGTTTGGCTTAGTTGAAACATCAAGTTTAGCATTTCGGCAAGCAAATTGCGTCGAGCGCATAAATAGTTCGAGTGCGCTATTATTTTTCTCAACTGTTTATTTTATGGCCAACACACAACACATACACATGCACACTGTGTGTGTATATGTGGCGCACGTTTAGGTCTTTAAAACTAACGGCAAATAAGAGTTGTAAATAGAGTTTCGGACGTTGCAAGCAAGGAGTAGGAATATGGTAAGTGATGCGAGTGCTTGCCTCGTAAAACCAAATAAGTCTGACCAATGTGTGTGTATATATGTATGTGTGTAAGTGCGTGCGTAACACGCACAATGATTATGTGCATATGTATTATCCGACATTTGTGTGCGGATATATATTAGACTCGTACTAAGTATGTTTGGGGCTGAAATTAAAGCAAATGTTTGTGACGCTATTAAAACGAGGAAATAACACAAATTCAAGCATGCGAATAAATCAGTAAAAACAACTTTACCTTTAATATGACACCAGGGACAAACAACAAAAGCTGCCACACATATTTCACTGTTGATTAATCTATTGTGAGAGAGGGGTTTTCACCATAAGCTTTTTACCAAAAACTCTATTTATTTTTTGCCATGATTTGTTTCCGTTTGCGGCTTTTCTGTGTGCCACAAAAAAGTGGCAAAGTCAACGAATCTCGTTTTGTATCTTTATAAGCTCTGTTTGAATAGACAGCAAGTGGATTATTCTCCTTTTTATAAATATCGCTATAAGAACTTCTCACTTGAAATGCAAATTAAAATTGTGAATGACATTAACTGAGCTTTTATTCGCGTGAATTGCTTTCATTTATAAGCTATATTTAGTCAAAAGGCCGTGTATAAATTGCGCACTTGACTTTATTAATTAAAAACTTTTTAATCGCAATTAATGCGGGACCAAAATTAAGCTCATCATACATATTAGGAAAGAAACGAACAGGTTCGTATAGGGGCACAGTCTGTGGCAAAAAGTATGCAACGTATTCCACAAAAAAAGGGCTAACTGAATCAAGCGCATTTTGCGTATTTTGGGTGGCAAATGAAATGACATCAATTTAAAGCATCTTGCCACGACCTAGACACCATTTCAAAATTTATGAATTAATAAGGCAGCTGATGAAGCCTTGTGCTCGACATTAGCCCCGTTTGCAAGCCAACTTGGAGGCCCCGTGGCAGCAACTAATTGAAGGTGACAGTGTGACATGAAGCTCTTTCCTCACAATGATGATGACAGACTCGAGTCAGACTCTAGTCAGGACACTCCCCGAGTAGGCAGGGCCAAAACTCATCAACTGTGTGCTCTGGGTCCAAATCAAATCAAGGTAATTTAGCGTGAAAGACAAAAAGCCATCATTTCATTTGGATGCTGCGGCTGGAAGATAACCTACTCTTGGCCAACTTACTCGTGTATTTGACTGCCAGCTGCCAGTAATTTATATGCGTATCTCTAAATATTTTTCCTTACTTTTTTCCTTTTCCTTTCTTTTCTTTAACTTCGACTTTGCACTTTGCATATTGTGTGCGTACGTTGTCTGGTCTTATTGTCAATAAACAGGGCGCAAGAAATACGTGAGACGCCTCAGGTTGTTGCTTAGTATGCAGGTGATGAACGGCCACGCCCACTTTTGGGGATAGCGCCCGTATTCTTCTTCTTAGTCTTACTTTCTATCTATCTACCTGCTTACCTTTTGTGGGTCTGATTTCAGATGCTGCTGCACTTTCTCTCTCTGTTTAGCCCATTTGGCTTGCTTTGAAGCATACTTCAACACGCACACATAAACACTAATACACACACATACACAGCCACACACACAATATACACATAAAGAGAAAGAAAGCATTTGCCTTTTCTCGTTTAATTTCAACATTTTTGTACTCGTCGTCATCCGCAGGGGTTTGAGTTGGGAAGGACGCGTGCCGAAAGGACTTCAAGTGAGCCCTTTGTTTCATACAATCCCCTACTCTTCACCCCCCTCCCACTCCCACTCCCTGCACACGTTGCCTTACTCGTGTTCCCTGTATTTGTGCGTGTGTGTGTAAGTAAATGATTGTTGGCTGCGTTGAATTTAAAACAAATGCTGAATTGTTGTCGCCCCTTGCAAAGGTCACCATTCATTCATCTGCCGACTGCCTTTTGAGTTATTTACATTATTATTTTCTGTCTTTTTTTTTTGTATATATTATATGTTTTTAAGGCATTTGTCTGCCACCAATACTGTGTGGCATGCACCTTGCTTTACGTTTGTACATTGGTGAATATATTATTTATGCACTTTGGTCCCCATTTTAAACAATGCTATTCAGTCAATTTTAATGAGACTCATTTCCTTCTTTCTTGCTGCACAGTTTATAAATTTTATGGGCCCAATAATATGCGACAATTCAATGAATAAATAAATTAAATGAAATGTCATAAATATCTAATTAGAGGCTGATAATGTTGAACGTTGAATGCTTCACTTAACTAAATGAGTACACAGAAAAAAAAAACTGGGATAAAATTAATCCAATGTCATGTCAGAAGCTGGCTTATCTTCGATTTTCATAAACCAAGATTATGTTAATTTAACAATAATATCCGGAAAACATACTTACAAAATACGTGCAAATAATCCAGAATTTTAAATTTAAATTCCATCTCTTTTTTTTTTCTTTGTGTAAAATTTGCGCTCCCTCTTTCTCTCTCTTTCCATCGACAGCTATCTCTTTTTCTTTGAAATTTGACTGAAGAACATTTAAAACTTTTCCAATAAAGCCCATTTCGGTTTGTTCCCATCACCTGAAGTGTTCAAAAAACTTTGACACACTCATACGAGCTGTAACGAGTACCCATTGACCATTCAACATTCACAAACTTTTCTACGCATAGTTTTATTATTTGTAGTTTATTTGGTTTTATTCGTATTTTTACATAGATTCCATTTGTCGCACTTTTTCTACATTGCGATTGTAATTTGTTTACTCTGTTTTTGTTAGGTAAAAGTTAATTTTGTATTTCATTTATTCATATATCATTTATTGAATAACTTTTATTAGCTTGTGTTGCATTTATTACGTGTAATTCTAAACATTTATAGATACTTCAATATCGACAATTGGTTTAAATATATATGCATATATTTATATTTATTCATATTTGTATATAAGTATATAATGTATACTAGATTTCCTCAACATAAACTATATAGTGGGGCCTGCTATTCTCGATATACTAGTATATTCCCAAAAATTTCGCTATTTAATATACATACACATATATAGTATGTGATTTTCGTATTATACAATTATCGTTTCGTTTCATTTGATTTCATTTGGTTTATATTTTGCTTTTGATCGCATGACACACAGACATTTATACATACATATTTATGTAAATACGCGCATTTATTTATGTTTTATTTGTATTTTTTTTTGTGCCAATGAAAAAGCCATAAACAATAAGCAATACACACAATTTAACATCCTCAACTTCATTGTTCATCCTGATCCTGAATGACATATGCTTTAAAGTCGATACATTGATTGATTTTATTTTACTTTTTAAATATATTTAGGCCTTTTTTCGGCTTTGACTTTTTTGTTTTTTGTTTTTTCATAGAGTTCAGCAAATTGTTGGTATGTTTTGTGTCATTTTAATGGAAGTTCTTTATGTTTTCTTTTGTTTTATATTTTGGCAATTTTTGATTTGATTTATATTCAAATTGGGGCAAATATGTAGAAATGTTTATAAACACTTTTGACAAGTTGGCCAAGACAACTGCAGACGAACGTTTTGGCTGTAAGTTAATCAAATAAACAGCCTAATACCCTTACAATGGTTTTGATACTCTTCCTTTTTTAAGGACTCCTTTTTTTATGAATCTATATTGTCTCAGCTTATAGACCAATTAGGAATACATACTGAATATTGATTATAGTTCCTGACTATCTGCCATATATTTTGTAAGGGCACAAATAATGATTCCAACTTTGATTCTTCGTGTCAGAGTCAATTCAAAAGATACAAATTTTATATACGTGAATTTTTCACACAATTTCGTTACATATTTATCTGTCTGTTTCTGTTCTGATGTGATATTTATCATGACATAATTTAGTTTACATTCACATTTACAGATAGATAGACAGATAGATGAGCATTCATTGACAGCATCATTTGCAAGACATTTCGATGACAGGCTTTCTTTCTGCCCCCTTCGCTTTTCTTTAATACTGAAAAGGAAAAACATATTTCATATTTGCTCATATTGATTCTCTGTCCCTGTGTGTCTGTGTGTGTGTGTTTGTGTATAAACTAAATTTTGTATGTTTTCCGTTTTTTATTGGCTGCGTTTATTGCAAACATTCATGGGTTTCCCTTAGGCGCCAGATGTTGCCACAATGTTCCAAGTAGTACATATATTTTTTATTCTTTTTTTCCATATTTATTTTATTAATTTTCGTGTATTTATTTATCTGCATTGCATTGTTGTTGTACTATGAGAGGGAGATTTGACATTATTGGTTTTGAATAACAACTATTTGTAATCGGATTGGTTAGTCATAATTATAATTACTTGAATTATTCCATTTCGTTAGCAATTCTTTTAAGTTTCCTACAAAGCAAGAAATTTGTTCATATTCGAGTATTTTTTGTATCTTTACCTGTGTGAGATTTATAAGTAGATACTTGTATCTTTTGACTGAGTTTCTTTCTATTTGCTCAAGAAGTGACCCGTATTTCAAATAGTTCATTGTGATAGCTTACAGCTTCCCTACTTCTATATTTGTTTATAAATTTATTACTAAATTTGTTTATGCTTGGAATAGTGATTTCTTATTTCGGCATCGATTTCTAGATCAATTTTTAAATTCAAATATTCATCTGCGGTTTGTCCATCAGCTAGTTTATACTCAATATATTATTTCAGATTCGAGGGAGCTAAAAACTTTCTCTGTTTAAATAATCTTGATTTTTATTGGGACTGTTGGTTAAATTGTTTGTTAAAAATGCTCCCATTGGAATATACTTATAAAGGTGGGCTTTAATCATGTGAGATTAGGTTGTTTGTTTGCTCAGTTCAGATTATCATAATGGCATTAAATTGGAATTGGAATATACCTAAGATGCTATTTAGAGAGAGATTCTGGATCTGTTGAAAAGCGAATTTGGTAGTCCAAGTTTCAAGTTTGTTGGGAAGAGTCTTCAGTTGGTATCACAAACATAAGAATTTTTACTGGGAAGGGGTTTCTTTAAACTTTTGAATACCGAATTTAGTTGTCCAGGTTTGCAATCAATTTGCCAGTATTTCCTTTTTATTCTCCAGATTTGTTAGGAAGAGTATATGGAGTATTTTTTTTCGATTGGTATCACAAACATAAGAATATTGCTGGGAAGGGTGTCTCTCTGGGAAGGGGGAATTTCTTTAGTCCCGAATGAAAACAAACTCATTGTAGTGATTCCAGCGATTCTCCTCCGTATCCACGCCCGGCTTCGGCTCCGCAGCAGATCCTGCCGTGCCAGAGCCACAGCTGCCCGCCATGCGATATCCATGATCATGCAGATTGTCAAAGGCCTGCTCGATGAAGCAATGCTTGAGGAAGAACCGCGACGTGTAGCGATCGGGGCCACCGTGATCCGGATCCCGCGACTCGTTCAGCGTGTCTCCAAAGACCTCACGACACTGGGCCACACGACCGCAGACGAGGATACGCGACAGTTTGCGGAACTTGACATCGGCCAGACCGTCCTTGCCGAACTGGAAGCTGCCCCGATAGCCAATGGTGATGCAGCCGGGCGGTCGGGCGTCCCTTTCCCCCTTGATGCAGTCGAGCATCGCCGTCAGCTTGAAGTGCTCCGCCTCCCGCTGCAGTCGCTGGCGCTCGCGGAAGCCCTCGGGCAGCTGCAGGCCCTTGTCCCTCAGAAAGTCCAATATGTAGCGGAAAAGGACACCATCACGGTCCAGAAAATAGCGGCCTTTGCTGTCCTTGGCCAGAGTGTCGCGACCCTCGGGACCCGCGAACAACTCGTGCAGCAGCGTCGTCTTGTCCTGCAGCAGAGTATTCAGTGTCGTCGTGTAGTGGACACCGCCAACATTAAGCTCGATGATTTCAGGCATTGTCAGGCAACGACTATGCAAATGCTCTTCCCTTTTTAATTTGTACTCTTCACACACTTGTTCACTAATTACAGCGTTGACAGCGAATTGTGGCACATATGGAAGACTCTTAACTCTTAACTCTTGGCCGCTTTTGCTCACAAGACTCGCTTGATTGACTTGGCTTTTTGCACACACAGAGATTAGCCAAATATTATTGTTGTTGTTGTTGTTGTGTTTATAAATCGTGTTTGTTATCTACACCTTGGAACGTGTTTTTTTTTGTCCGATTTGCGCGTCCGCACTCGCTGAACTCTCGTGTCGAACTGGCCAACTTGGGTTTTGGTCTCCTGTTTGGGCCATGTTTCTCGTTGGTGTACTCGGGGAAAAAAAATATCTGTGTGTATGCGTTGTAGAAACTTGTGTCTCAGAGAGCAAGCTAGAAAATTAGAGAAATGAGAGAGAGTGACCAAGTGAGAGAGAGAGAGAGAGAGAGAAAGCGAGAGAGAGAGAGACGCAAGTGTTGCGCACACGCTGCATTTGTTTTGTTATTGAACAATATTTTTGTTTAACAAGTGGTTAAACATTTTTCAATGTTTATCAATATTTTAGACATTGGCATTAGAGAAACCTTGACAGCTTAAAGAAAATGCTCAGTACTGTTTATTTGTTACTTATTACACATACGCACTGTGTTACAGCCATTGGCATTGCTACACTGAAAATAAAAAATATGGGAGTCCGGAATAAAATCTATCTAATAGATGTCAAAAGTTCGTTAATCACGACATTTCTTATGATTTTTTAATTCCTTCTCCATAAGTATGAAAATCTTTTAGTAAAAAAAAATGTTTGTCCTTTTGACTACTTTAAAACTTAGTTGTTATTTGTTTATCCGCATATTGTGCTAATTTAAAAATAATATTCTGAATAAATACCTTAAAAATACATGCTTTAATCAAGAACTCTTACGCTTAAATTTTATAATTCATTTTTTTTCCCGTGCACTTCTTATCGCTGCCTTATCAATGTCAGTCATTGTTAGCTGAGTGGCCAGCTTCGCAATTTTCGTGGCCAACAGGCGCTGACAATTTGACACCTTGGCACTGACATTTGGCCCATTTCGCCCGCTCGGCCATTTTGACCATGGCCCCGGGACAAACAAGCACAAACGTGCCTCGCACGACTAAACGCAACTGGTTGGCCACCTCAAAATCAACCCAAAATCCCAATGCCACCCCAAAGGGGGCTGTGCTCCAGCTTGTTGGCTGCCTGCCAACTGGACGGGGCCATGTGGACAGCTTTCGGCGGGTTGGACGTTTACACTTACACTTACACTGGCAACAGCAACAGCAACGGCAACGGCAGCACCTGAAGCGGGCCAAGTTAACAATTCATGTGCCTGTTGACAGACACTGAACACTTTTCTTTAGCGCCGTTCACAGCTACAACTCGCTCTGTGGCGCCATATTAGCCTCAGCTGGCTAGCATAAAAAGCAACAACAAATGGGCAGCAACAACAACAACAAGAACAATTATAATGACAACAACAACAAAAATTTTGCAGCATCAACGCGGCCAAAAAGCTTGTTAATGCTTTTGACGTAATAACTGCGTTTGTGCGTTGAATTCACAGCGAGAGAGTGAGAGAGAGAAAACAGAGAGAGAGAGGGACAGACAGAAGGAGAAAGAGTAAGAGAAAGAGAGGGGCATTCATACACATGCACACACACACACATGTTAATCACACATACGCACAACAGTTCTAATTGGAATGAAAACTTGCAAGTCGAGAATCCATTTGCCCAAGTGCTGAAAGTGGCGAGTGCTTCTCTGTGGCACTGTGGCACAGTGGCTGTTTTAGTGCGTTCAACCCACCCAAACCCCTTTAGCTGTACACTCAGAGAAAAATAAATCAGGAGTTTTTGTACTTAAACAGGAGATACTCAAGAACAACCGATATTTAAGGCTGACTAAGTTTTGATTTTTCAAGGCTAAGTACCAATATCTTATTTTAAGTTCGATTATCGTAATCTCGGAAATCTTCGAATAGTACTAGGATACTTTGCTTTCATTTTCAGATTAATTCAAGTCAAATCATATTAAAAATTTTTGACGCAATCATTCTCATATTTAAGTTAATTTCAATCTTGAAACATACACAGCAATCTTAAATTATTATAACATACTTTAAGTATAAAAAACTCTGTTGTTCCTAGATATAAACCATGATAAAAATTAAAATTTTTTTTCCGACTTAGTTTGGTTTAAATTGGGTTATTATGTCATGTACCGGACATAGAAACGGTTATTCGGAATCTTAAATAAAGATCGTTGCATACTTAATTCAAGAATAATAGTAGACAACAATCTTCAAAATATAAATTCAAGTTTAGGGTAACGTATTTTTCTGACTGTATGTGCATGTTAATGTATGTGGTTGTGTGGTTGTGTGTGTGTCTGTGGTTTTACATTTGTTGTCTGACTTGTTTGCCCGCTCGCTGACTCGCTTCATTTCCGTTTCCTGCTGCTGCTGTTGCGGCTTCTTCTGCTTCTGCTTCTTCTGCTTGTGGCTGCCTCCCTTCCACGTGCAGCTGCCGTTAGCCTTATCAGACGCCTGTTAGGCTCACTCCTCTGTGCCTCATTCCCCCCTCTATCCCCTCTCCCTCTAGCTATCTGCAACTTTGCCTCAAGTCTGTGTGGCGTTGAATTTGCGGTTTTGGGGCACACATTAAAATGGCAGCAACAATTTACGCGCCATTACGCGGCACGTTCTTGTGCATTTAAGCGAATGAGTGAGCGAGAGTGAGTGAGCGAGAGAGAAGCAGAGAGAAAGAAAAGAGAGAGAGAATTTAAGTATTTGTGTGTGTGGTTGCTCCCATCTACCATCTTCCTTTCTATAGTCCTCCAAAATGTGGAGTCGTTGCGCAATCGTCCTACTTGGATGCTTGAAAATTGATTTTAGACTGTATATGTGTGTGTGTGTGTGTGTGTGAGTGTGTGTGTGTGACTGCGTGTTTGTGCATGTAGCACTTTGTTTTGACAACGCGCCAAAATGTGTAGCCAAAAAGTGGCTAAAAGCTGCTCACGTGCTCCATCAGATTTGTTTGTTTACCTTTCGAGCATTGGCTTCTTTATCCGCCAATTTGCGAGGGATGAGCTTAAAGCAGGTTACGTATAATTAGACAACGTTACACGCACACACACACACACAAGCAGTTTCAACATTTTTCAAGGATAATATGAAAGCAAATGTAATTATATAAAGTGAGTTTCAATGCAATTATTTCCCTTGTCACTTGTCAAAACATCAAAAGACATAAATAGAACATTAACTGCATCATTGGAAGAACTCTGATTGCGTGTGCTAATATACTCTAACTAAGGGTATAAACATTTTGTTAAGTAGAGAGTTTTTGTTATATAGATGATGCAACTTCCTGATATTTCGACTTCATCTTAAAAGTTTCCATGTAACTAATACTTAATTTTTAAGTGCACATTGCTACCAGTTTCTTTTTTTTTCAAAGATATTTTTGACTAACGTATTTGAAATGAACAATCTTTTTATCATTTTTCTTCGTTAACAGTATTATTTATTATCATTATTGTCAATTTTTTCTGCTACACATTTTATATTATCTATATTATGTTTATTTTTATATTCACAATCAGATTGATATCAACTTTATTATGAAAGCATTTTTTTGTAAGGGTATTAATTGTTCATTATCCTCATAATTCGTGTTTTTTCTCGTTTGCCAGTGTAAACATTTGTTATGGCACATTACTCATTCGCACCGTTGCACAAATATCCAATGAAATTGCTAACGAAATTTCGCCCCAAACAAATCGAAATCGAACTCAAGTTGCAATTGGAATTTGGTTTTTCAAGGCTTACAGTTGTCAATCACAATTGGTAGTGCAAATTCCAACAAATTTGGTGAATGCCAATGCAAAACCAAAAAGCAAATGCCAAACAGATTGTCAACAACGATTGTCAAATCAACAATGTCACACAGTCACTCAAATACAACTACAGACGCAAATGCCCAAATATATATTGTAGATACAAATGTATCTGTCCTTAAATATTTACACAACTAATGTTCGGGGAATTGTTGGATGGGTTTGAAGTGAGATTGAAGAGCAGGAACCAACGATTAGCACACAAACACATAGATTACTGTGGATTATTGATGTACATGCTGATGGCTGTCCTTTGTTAGCTAGTTATTAGCTTTGGCCCGAACCGAAGTGGACATGCAACATGGGCGTTGGATAATTGCCACAAGTTGGACAACAGGCGACTCAAGGATATGCGCCAAGCACTTTTGTCATGTGTGTGGCAATATGTTATGGCCTGAAGCATTCTCAACAAAACAAAACACAAACACACACACACACACATAAAAACCTAAAGCTACACAGAAAAAAAAATT
Source organism: Drosophila recens (assembly GCA_037043495.1). Taxonomy (NCBI): domain Eukaryota; kingdom Metazoa; phylum Arthropoda; class Insecta; order Diptera; family Drosophilidae; genus Drosophila; species Drosophila recens. The sequence continues at coordinate 171,591 of JBAMBJ010001544.1, forward strand.
CGGAATCACGGAAAAAAATTTAAATTAAATGGTTTCATTTTTGGAAATTTTAAATCAAATTTCTTGACACAATAACGATTTTTTAATTCCTTCTCAGAATCTATTGACTAACGGGGTCTTATAAAATGTGGTAAAAGGGTATATTGTATTCGTTGCAATATATGTAACAGAGAGAAGAAAACATCTCCGACCCTATAAATAATATTTTCACCATCTACAAATCCATTTTAAGCCCCATATGGAAATATGCACTTCAAATATAGAGTTGCCCAATCAAAAATTCTATGGCGAATAGGCAACGCAACTCTTTTCCTTAAATGTAAAACTAGATTAAGTTACCACTAAAGGTTACAAAAAACTTGTATAAATAAACATCAACACCGAGTCGATATAGCCATGTCCGTCTGCCCGTACGTATTTTCGTCTGTGTTACTTCTATGAACCCCACGCAGATCAAGTTTGTTTCAAATTTTTACAACGCACAGTTTTCAAGGTAGTAGGATTTTTTTTTACTAATTAACATTAATTAATATTATTACCTAACATCCTACTCAAACTATCCTACTTCTATCGGACAACTAGAAAGGTGGTAATGGCTAATTGAAGTTTTTTAGCTATGTAAGTGCCTGAAAGAATGCAATAGAAAATATTTTAAATTTATTTAAATAAGTAACGGGTATGCTATAGTCGTGAAATCGAATCTATTTGAGTTTTTGCTTTGATTGCTATTTTATTCGCATATTTTGTGTTAATTTTACAATAATATCCTGCATACTTACCTTAAAAAAAACGCGCCAAAATCAAGAATTTTAAGCTTGAATTTTAGACTGATTTTTATTTGTTGCTGTGTACTTGTATCTACATACATATGTATGTGCAACACTGTGGTGTGTATCCTCAAGATACTCGTATTCTGACAGCCTGCACGCGCCGTTGCTCACGCGAGGAATGCAAATGTGCGATGGGCTGCTGGGCAATTTAACACCATGTACGCGCCGCAGGAGTCAAGGGGAGTGGGAGGGGGGTTGCTGAGGGGGCTGATGGGCAGGGCAATAGATTTAATGGCGCTGCTGCAAGCTGGCATTCAAATAAAAGATGCATAAGTGTGCAGCAAGGCGAGCTGAAGTGTAGGGAGGGTAGGAATTTCTGAATTTATCTGAAAAGAAGTGAGTGAAATACAGAGAGAGAGAGAGTGAGAGAGAGTCAGTGATAGATGGAGAGAGAATGTTTGTTGAAGCTGATTTTATTTAATGCTGACAGCAACAGTTTGGCTGAGATGCTGCATGCTGCATGCTGCATGTTAAAATGCCAATGTGTGCGAAGGACATTCCCGAATGTCCTTATGTGTGTACTTATGATGTGTGCGTGTGTGTGGCTTTCGTTATAAAAAATAATAGAAAAAATGAACCTTTCTCTCTCTCTCTTCACTATCTATCACTCTTTTCACTTTTGCTTTATGCAATTTAAGTGGATTATTCAAAGCTTACAAAGTTGATGCCCATTATTCACAGGAGCCATGAGTATTTGTGGATGCAACAAACACTCACTCACTCTATGAATAGTGTGCCACACGAACGAAGAGCTCTCAACATATATTTTTTTAGTATCTTTATATAGATTTTTGCAGCCTTCTTATTTCAGACAGGATGGAATCCCAACTAAAGGCAAACTCAATTTAAAGCATTGGATTTACCACCAGCTGCGTTAAATTGGCCAAAGCTCAGCTAATTAATTTCATTTCAAGTTGAAAGCTGAAAGCTTAAGGATCAACATTTCTTATGCCCTCTAGAAGAAACTTTGCTTCAACTTGGCTAATGATACGCTTAATTTGCGGCTCTTTGTTCAAGTTCATCAAAGTTGCACAACAGTTTTCTTGTTAGATAATCCCAAAATCTCTTTCTGAGACGCAATTGAACTTAATTTAAACTGTTTGAAATCTTTAATCTTTCAGAAAGATATTAACAACTTGACGAATTTTCTGTGGTTATAATCCAATTATTTTAAATTGGAAAATATCCTATTTAGAGCAAAAAGCAACTCTTTAAGGAACTTCATTCAGAGATAAAGTGTGCTTTACTTTTAGCTTGTAAGAAATCTAAAATTTATGAAAGGAAATCATGCACAATTTATGCACAACAATTTCCTTTGATAGAAAATGTATTATACTTAAGGCTCATAATTATCCTAAGCCTTGTCTAATGAATCTCCATTCACAAATATAATTTGAATTCGAGATTGTAGTAATTTAAAGTTTCTAAAAGTCGTTAAAAACGGTCAACAGAGAGAAAAGAGTCAATGAATTTAAATAGAAATATAAAATAAAAATGTTAAATTAGCAATTAAATTATATTAAAAACAATTTTGCTTTAATTATACTGGGGTGCTACAGAAATCGCTTTCGCTTGAATTTCACTTAAATTTGTATGAAGTTTAAGTGAAATTCAAGCGAAAGCGATTTCTGTGGCACCCCGATAAATTAATCTTATTTTGAACAAGAGTGAATGCCAACTAAATTATAATAAAAACAATTTTAATTTACAAAGATCTCAATTATTAATTATAAATGAATCTCATTTAAACAAGAGCGAATGTCTTTGCGGCGAATTTAATTGCAACTTGCCACAGATGCAAATGCATTGAAAACTATTCGATATTCGCCATTCGCATTCACATTCGTTGCAGGTCATCTCAAAAAGCAGAGCCAAAGACTATAAAATTAGCACGCTCATAAAAATTTGCCAAACGCGCAGAAAAACTTTGCAATTAAATCGCCATAATTGTGTTGTGTGTGCTTCAAAGAAATTAATCCAGAATTAATTATTAGTAATTGCATTTGATTCGTTGCAGTTGGTTTGGATGCCACGGCAAATCACCAGGGATGCGGCAACGAGTTGGGGCACAGTCAGGGAGCTCAGGGCGGACAGGGAGGGGCTCTCTCTGGGCCATTTCGTTGATTTCGCTGTGCGTCTTCTTTGCCAATCTGATGGACATCTGTCGAGCGGAGAGAACCAATGTGGGTGAGTGTGAGGCAAAAAATATTAAAGTGAATTTATTGTTGTGCTCGGTACTTGGAAATGGAATGGAAATGGTTACGTAATGGAAATTTCAGTTTCAGTTGCGCCATGCAAATGTGCTCGCATTTACCATGCTGTCTTTGTCTGTGAGTGTGATCCGAGTGTGTGTGTGTGTGAGTGTGGATGCCTCTAGATGCGTGGCATGTATTTTTATGCCCCACCAAATCGCATGGCATAGAAAAAGAAAAACATCAACAGCGGCGAATTGGTCGGATTTGTGCGCTTCTTCTCTTCTCTTCTTCTGTGGACTCTGAATACGTAAACAGAATTTGCATGTCAAAACAAAAGCAAAGCATAAAAAACAGAAGAGAAGAACTATGAATAGTTTTTTTTGTTATTTTGTTAGCTACTGAAATGCTTTTTATTCTCCGCAGATATGAGAAAATGGCAAGAATAAGTTATAATACTCAGTGCAAATGTATGTAATAGACAAAGGGAGCAATTTCGTAAAACTATTGAATAAAGCCATTCAATTCGCTTAAGAAAAGTGATGAAAAAATTTAATAAAATCTAGTTCTTGCGACGTATTGAGTTAACAAAATCGATTTCCAAGAAAAACCAACAATTCACTATTCAGAGTTTATTTATCGTAGTTCGTTTAAAAAATTAAGTTCAATCGTTGAATTTTTGAAGATCGATGAGCTTGGAATTTCAATTTTATTAATGTTTGACATGTAATTTTATTCTGCATAAATATTTTTCATTTAAAAAATTTAAACTAGACACTTGACACTTTTCATAGGCTTCAAACTGTCAAAACTTATTCAAAACTTAGCCGATTTTCTCGCTGAATATTTTTTAAAAAATTACAATCTTTCAAAAGTACGCATTGTATCTTAAATTAAATCTTAAAATTAAGATTTCAAATTGAAAATGCATCTGCATCTTTTTTACAAGGTATCTCTTGTCTTTTCTTACATATTTTCCAGGCCTAATCTATGAAAATACCAATCCGGATGTTGAGAAAATCTTTCACTTGGCCATTGACAAGGCCAACGAGGAGAACGAGGAGCTGAAACTGCACGGAGTGGCTGTGGCAATTGAACCGAATAATGCCTTCGAGACTTCCAAGAAATTGTGCAAGATGCTGCGGGTAAGTCGAAATCCCTTGAATATTTTATGTTTCTGGTCATAAACTCTGATTTTGTTAGCAAAATTTGGTGGCTGTGTTTGGGCCGAGTACGAATCTGGCAGCACGACATGCACTGAGCATATGCGATGCCAAGGAGTTGCCATTTTTGGACACACGATGGGACTTTAGTACGCAACTGCCCACCATCAATCTGCATCCGCATCCGGCGCAACTGGGCGTGGCCCTCAAGGATCTGGTCACTGCACTGGGCTGGGAGAAATTCACCATCATCTACGAGTCGGGCGAGTATCTGGTGACAGTGAACGAACTGCTCACGATGTACGGCACTTTGGGACCGACGCTGACCCTGCGTCGCTATGACCTCGATCTCAATGGCAACTATCGGAATGTGCTGCGAAGGATACGCAACTCGGATGATGATTCGTTTGTGGTCGTCGGCTCGATGGAGACGCTGCCCGAGTTCTTTAAGCAGGCACAACAGGTGGGACTAGTGTTGTAAAAATATATCGAAAAATCTACAACTCTATTTTTAAGAAAGCGGATTTTTGTTTTAAAAATCGATAACTTAAGGGAAAAATTATGGTATTTTAAAGTTGGTGTATTTTTTAACCAAGCAACTTTACAAGTTAACTTTTTTATTAATTCGTCATGATTTTTGATAAATTAATATTTTTCTTTTCGATGTATCGACAGCTGAATTTTTGTTTTGACGATTTCAACATTTCGACTTTACACTCTATACATAATTTGGATTTACATCACTAGGTAGGACTCTTGACCAGCGACTATCGCTACATCATAGGCAACCTGGATTGGCATACCATGGATCTGGAGCCCTATCAGCATGCGGATTCCAACATAACGGGAATGCGCTTCGTCTCCCCGGAGAGTGAACAGGTGCAGGAGGTGGCCAAGGCATTGTACGAGAGCGAAGAACCTTTTCAAAATGGTAAGCCATCTCTATTACACAAAATAATCATTTATATATAAAAATCAATCATGATAAAAAATGTTTTATTGAGCTCCGATAGTCAATATGTTTGCGCAGAAGGAATTGAAAAATCTAAGGGATTGATTTATTCCGAATATTCGAGTTTTTTGTTCTGTGTAGCTATTTCAATTTCAATCCAGCACGGATTTGCATAATTGAATCTATAGGAAAAAATGATGTATGCAAATGGCTAAAGTCTTTTTTTTTCTTTTGCTGGCTGCTCATCCATGGCATTGCAGTGTCGTGTCCTCTGACCAACAGCATGGCCTTGATCTACGATGGCATTCAGCTGCTGGCCGAGACCTACAAACATGTTAACTTCCGGCCCATGCAGCTCAGCTGTGGCGACAACAGTGCCTGGGACAAGGGCTACTCGATTGTCAACTACATGAAATCGGTGAGTGATGAGAGAGAGATAGGAAGAAAGAGAGAGAGAGGGAGTCAGTCATGCAAATGGTCTCATAAAACATGAACACGACCCACAGCTGACGCTCAACGGCCTCACGGGCGCCATTCGGTTTGACTACGAAGGATTGCGCACAGATTTCCAGCTGGAGGTCATCGAGCTGAGCGTGTCGGGGATGCAGCAAATTGGCGAGTGGAGCACCGAGGGTGGAGTCCAAATGAATCGGCCCGCTCCGCCGCACACACTCGAGCCGGATATGCGTTCGCTGATGAACAAGAGCTTTGTCGTTGTCACGGCCATTGTGCGTATTAATCACATCTGTTGCCTGTTATCGATAATTTCTATTTCCTGTTGCCGTTTCTGTTCCCGCTCAGAGCGAACCCTATGGCATGCTGAAGGAGACCGCCGAGATGCTCGAGGGCAACGCTCAGTTCGAGGGCTTTGGCATTGAGTTGATTGATGAGCTGTCGAAGAAACTCGGCTTCAGCTACACCTTCTATCTGCAGCCGGACAACAAATACGGCGGACTGGACCCCAAAACCGGCGAATGGAATGGCATGCTACGCGAGATAATAGACAATGTAAGTATGTAAGTAACTGCCCGTCTGGGGAACAGCCATAAATCCAACTGGAACTCGCCCAGCGACCATTTATATCAATGAGCTGCATACTTATCTCTGGAGCATGAAAAACATTGCGCATTATGAACATCATCATTAACATAATTGTTTCACAGCCACGCCCATTTTGTCGTTGTCTCCTTTTCTCCATTTCTCCCTTTTATAAACTTCTTCTCTGTCCCAATTGGTATTAATTGCTGTTTAGCGTCTATAGACAAATAATTAAAAGAGGCAAATTGTTGACAAAGAATCCTGAAATTAGTATAAAAATTGATTTCGGTTGCGGAATCTATAAAGATAAGTAGACTGAGAAAAATTACACTTGCTTACAAAGTTATAGCTTTTTATGTTAATCATGAATCACAATCACAACTGTTTCGACAAATTTCGTTTATTTTTTAAGGAAAAGGAAATGTTTAAGTGTTCAAGTTGAGGGAGAATAAGTTTATTAAAAGTCTTTAACTTCTTAAGTTTAACATAAAAAATTTTAGAATAAATATATTCAACAAGTTCTGATACTTAGTTAGCACTCCTAGTGTGAAAATTGTGTCACAATAATAAATTGTCTTTCTTTACATCTAATGCAAAATATATCATGGTTTACAAAATAGTTCCCAAACGACAAAAATCTATTCAAATAAAATTAAAGCACAAACATTTCATAAAAACCGGAAAGAGATGAAAACAATTTTATCAAATGTGGAATTGCAGGAATGCAATATTCAATTAAATTCTATTTTAAAGCGTTTTTGGGGATTATAAATCATTTATGTTCATCATTTGCACACATTGTTGCGTATCGTTGGCATGCCATAGTCGAATTTAATAATTCATATATGGTTGCACAGTGCGTATGCGCAATATTTGCGTATGCATTTCAATTTGCATATAAATTTAAAAATAAATACATATATTGTATGCACATATTGTTTGGCAAATGTACTTAACATTATTAATTAGCGTGCTGACATGGGCATAACCGATTTGACCATGACATCGGAGCGTGAGAGCGGCGTGGACTTTACCATACCCTTTATGAATCTGGGTGAGTATCTGGTATATACATATTTATATAAATATGTGTGAATGTTTTCACACGCGTGACTTGGCATTTTCCCTTGACATTTTTGTTTTTGGAATTTTCACAGGAATCGCCATATTGTTCCGCAAACCGATGAAGGAGCCGCCCAAACTCTTCTCGTTCATGTCGCCGTTCTCTGGCGAAGTTTGGCTCTGGCTCGGCCTCGGCTACATGGGCGTGTCCATCAGCATGTTTGTCCTGGGCCGGATGTCGCCGGCGGAGTGGGATAATCCGTATCCGTGCATTGAGGAGCCCACCGAACTGGAGAATCAATTTAGCTTCGCCAATTGTCTTTGGTTCTCCATCGGCGCCCTGCTGCAACAAGGCTCCGAGCTGGCGCCCAAGTGAGCTTCCAAGTGAGAGATGACTTCAGATTACAGTTTTATTATTTATGACTGATTTCAGGGCATTTTCAACGCGAGCCGTGGCCGCCTCTTGGTGGTTCTTCACACTGATTTTGGTCTCCTCCTATACGGCAAATCTGGCCGCCTTTCTCACAGTCGAGTCGCTGGTGACGCCCATCAACGATGCCGATGATTTGTCGGAGAACAAGGGAGGCGTCAACTATGGCGCTAAAATAGGTGGCAGCACCTTTACCTTCTTTAAAGTGAGTGGCAGGTATTAATCTAAAACGAATTTGATCCTTAAAATAATATTTTTAGGACGCAAAATATCCGACATATCAGAAGATGTACGAGTTTATGAAGGACAATCCCGAGTTCATGACCAACTCCAACCAAGAGGGCGTCGATCGCGTCGAGAACAGCAACTATGCCTTTTTAATGGAGTCGACAACCATCGAGTACATCACAGAGCGACGCTGCACTTTGACCCAAGTGGGCGCATTGCTGGACGAGAAGGGCTACGGCATTGCCATGCGAAAGAGTAGGTTACACCAACTCAAAAAATATTGAATTTTCATTCATTCTCAAATTACATCGAAAAATCGACAAGTCTTTCTTCAGTTAATTATGACAGGATTTGATTAAATATAAATAATTGGAGTTAAAATTTTGAGTTATCGAAGCAGTTAAGATCAGGAACCGCAAATAATGATAGTTGAAATTTTTCACATTAAAAAATCAATGACTAGAATACATACGAGTATACAAAAAAAAAAATAAAACTCACAAATAATCATTAGATATGATTTTTATTTTTTTCGCTCAAAATAAAACTCACTTTAAATTCATGTCTTTTGTGTTAGATTTTCAACCAGTATTTTTGCATTTTCCTTCTTAAAGAAACCCAGGGGACCCATAAAACACAAAAACAAATCTTTAAATTGATTACGTTACTTTTTTTTTATGTAAGTTTTCTTTTGAGCAAAAAAAAAAATAAAAATCACAAATAATGATTACTTGTGAGCTTTATTTTTTGCTCAAGTTTAATCATTATCATTGAAGAAAATCCTTAAAAATCTTTTAATGATCATTAGTATGTAATTTTTATAATATAACTCATAATGATGACGGTCCCTGGTTAAAATATATATATTGAGGCAAACAATTATTTGAACGAAATGAATTGAATGTGAATGCATAACGAATTTAGGGGCCAAATCAGGATCAATATGGCATTCCACATGACAAAATCTGTTCTATATATTAATCTATCTGTCGAGTCTTGATAAATATTAATAATTTGGATATATAGAGACAACTTGATACATTTTTTGTCAATAACATTTGTATATGAAACTCAAATCAGTTCAATTCACTGTTGGGCTTTACACCGTCTATTCACCGTCTATTTCCCAGACTGGCCCTATCGCGATGTCCTCAGCCAGGCCATACTCGAGCTGCAGGAACAGGGCGTCCTCACCAAAATGAAAACCAAATGGTGGAAGGAGAAACGCGGCGGTGGCGCTTGCTCGGTAAGTTTTCATAAATATTTCAAAAAATAAAATAGACAGAACTTTGACATCCGTTGCGGATGTCTGCATGTGTCTGTGTGTTTGTGTGTATGTGTGTGTGTGTGTGCACAGGATTCGGGCGATGACTCTGGCGCCTTGGCCCTCGAGATAAGCAATTTGGGTGGCGTTTACCTGGTCATGTTCGTGGGCGCCTTCTTTGGCATATTCGTGTCCCTGCTGGAGATGCTGCTGGGCGTCAAGGACCGCAGCAGTGAGAACAAGGTACAAGTCAATTTAACGCACAAATATTTTTGCATCCGAGTAGAAAACCGAATCCGAAACCGAATCCGCGTTGGCTTAAGTAGTTGGCCCGCATCCCAGACACACATACAAACCAGGCACAAAAACAAAAACAAAAGCAAAACCAACTCCCCGTTATGTTCATCATTATTTCCGCACACTGAGCACAGGAGGAACCCGACTCGGATGCCTCCTCATTGGGCTTTGCCAATTTGGGCGGCGTCTATCTGGTCATGTTCGTGGGCAGCTGCTTTGCCAGTGTTTATGGCCTGATTAACTGTCTCCTCAGCATCTTTTGGACCGCGCGGGAGAACAAGGTAACCAAGAACGAGAAGTCTCTAAAATAAACATGTGTGCGAGAATATTAACTGCAACCCAGATACCCTGATCTGCGACGAGGGGTTAAGTGTCTGAGCCGTGATTAAAACTGGCCTTGCTAAATGTCGATTGTAATTTGAATAATCAACTACCAGAAAGTGAAAATCGGGCTAAGAGCTAACTAAAGTTCATCAAGTTCACCAAGTTCATTTTCTAACTAAAACCTAATTTAATTTAATTTATATACTCTTAAAAACTGAATATAACCTGTGGCATAGTTGTTGCATTTGCTTTGCATGGCCATTAACCAAATATTTTATGCATATAAATATTACAACATTCTATTCACAACTCATGCCCAGGTCAACTTCAAGGATGAACTCTTGGACGAGCTGCGTTTCATAATACAATGCTCGGGAAATACAAAGGCGGTTAAATATCCAAAGAACTCTGGCAGCGACTCCCACTCCCACTCCGGAGGCAGCTCAAAGTCAAAGGGATCCTCGCTATCTGTGGACTCGTTGCCAGAAGACCATTCTGTGGCCGATGTGGAGGTGGTCAAGGAAAAGCGTGGCAAGAAATAATACTCTACGAATTTTAGTACACTTTAGGACATTTTCTGTTATTGTTTGACTAATAAACTTGTTTGTAAACTTTCATTGAAGCTTTAAGCTTTGTGCTTTGTATTCAAACCCAAGTTGTAAGCACAAAAGCTTACACTGCAAGCTTTTTGTAATAAATGATAACACATAGATGGCGCTATATATTTAACAAAAAGTGGTTTGATTTTAAAATGGAATACTTGGAAATACTCTAGTTGGTAAATAAAAAGACAAATGCCAAAACATTTTGTATTCGTTTGAATACCAATATATTTATTAAGTTTCCATAATATTGCAGTATCGACACGTACACATGTATGTATGTATATGGTGTAATTACATACACAATATCTTTACTTGTTTATTTGGTTTTGTTCTTTGTATATCCACTTTCCATTTCTGGTAGACACTTAGATATTGAAAAGGTAAAATTGTACGAAATGTTTCGTATATATGTATTGTATGTAGGTCTATGTAATTTTAAGTATGAATGTATTTTGTATACCCCTTGTATGTATCTTTTGATGTACGTATGTTAATGTATGTAAGTTTCTAATGTGTTTATAAATATGAATAGATTGTATAATACAAGTACTATTTATGTACTTATTTATGTCATTCTTTATATGTATTTATGTATATATCCATTGAAGTATAGACTAACTACTAAGCATACACTCCTAAGAGGATATGCGTAGGGTTAGTGAGGCGTACATATTGCTAATAATTTATTATAGATTTTATTCTTTTGATTAACATTCTTTATGCGATAGTTCTTATGAGTAGTTGTTGTTGATTTCCGCTTTTCTCAGTTTTAAATTCATTTATTTAATTGCCAAACATTTAACTACACGTACAACAACAAAATTTATCTAAATTAATTATATTTCATTTTTTTTCTATAATTTTCATTTGTTTATGTTTGATTTTGAAGCACACAACATATTGCCACATTAAATCAGTAATCAGTTTTTCTTTGTGCTGCATCATCACATTCGCCATGGGGTTGATCAATTCAAATTTTATTATATAGGTTTGGGGGGATGATTTTATATACTCGTAGTATTATTTATGTGGGTGTGTTTGTAGGTGTGCATGTTTCAAAGTGTCAAACCAACAATTGCAATTGATTAAGTAGAGTTGAACAAACACAAGCACACATACACAATCAAGTAGAAAATAGTACAATTATAGGCACAATTAAATTTACACTAATTGAAATTGAAATTTGTCATTAAATGATTGAGTTTGACATTTAATTTGTGCATTCCTAAATAAAATCTAGATAGAGTGTTATCTTTGGTTTGTCAGTGTGATTCGGTAGCACTGCTTTTGTTGGTCAGTGTAAGAACAGAGTACTCAGCAGTAGGCCCATATTCGGTGGGTGGGTGTCAATATTATAGTATTCATATAGTTGTAGTATTGAGTGTTTTTTTTGTTATTAATGTTATTATATTACGAGTACATTCAAGTCTATAATTTATATTTCATTGAGCTTTTATATAAATTGTGGTAGATAACATAGATATTGGAGGCGCTAATTGAAATGATCTGTAAATCAAAATTAAGATTTTATTTGTCCCATAAAACGCTGTAAGCTCGTATAGTTTTGTTATTGGTCTCGTATAAAAGTGTTTGTATTGTGTCCTCTTATTTGATTTTAGAACTCACTAAAGCTATAACATTTACACATACCCTTACATTAAGTAGCGATATTCAATTCATTTTAATATTGTTTTTCATTTGAATTTTCGGATGTTTCTGAGAGGGAGAAGGGGAAAGGGAATTTTATTAATTATAACAAATTGCATAGGACTTAAAGCTGTTCGGCTAATTATAATATATATTAAATTACACATTTAAAGCGTTTTGTATTTGTTTGTAAAGTAGTTTTCTAATGAGAGAGTCAAGGGAGTGTCAAGGAACCATAACATATGATCCTGAGTTATACTTCTAGTTACTCGAATATAAGTAAGTAGTATATAAATAATTATTTCCGCATAAATTTGGTGTTTCCGTCAAAAAGTGTCGAGAAATTTCATTTGTTTTGTTTTTGTTTTCATTTAATTTTGGGAACATTTCCCTGATATTGTCTAACTATATAAGTAATATATTTATATATTTAAGTATATATTTAATTTTTTTTTAATGAAATAACTACAACGGTGGCCAAAAGTATTTTGGCACCCTTTAAAGTAAGTTCTAGCCAAATTGTGAGCTTACTTCATGGAAAGTTTGGTATCAATGGAAAGGTCTTTTGAATTCCTTTCGAATGATGTAGTAATTTCCTTAACCCATTAAATACCCATTGAAATTTTCGAATATTTGTAAACGTCATCTTTTTCAACTTTTTTTCTCGATTTTTTAAAAAAAATGTTTTGATGCAGAAAGTTTCTTTAAACAATTTAATTAGTAACTGCAAAAAAAATTTTTCAAATATCTCTTTGCTAGTATTTTTTTATAATTTTTTGAAAATGGCGAAAAAGGCCCTTTTTCCTCATTTTCATGCAAAAAGTGCCTTTTTCGCCATTTTCAAAAAATTATAAAAAATACTAGCGAAGAGATATTTGAAAAATTTTTTTGCAGTTACTAATATGTGTTGAAACAAAAATAGGTTTGTATATTATTTATATGTATGTATTGTTGTTGTTATAAAATTACATAAAGTTTTCAGTTTTATTTAGTTAGCATATTTATGCATTTTTCCTTGAATTTTAAATTATTTAGCTGTTCAGTTTTAGTTTAGTTGTTGTAGTGTTTTGTTTTTCTTTCATTTATATTCATCTCAAAAGGTCATTAAAATAAATGCGTTTCTTTTGTTTGTCGGTTTCTTATGGCTAAGTACCAAATTGTATCTGTATCTTCTTGTTAATGTAGTAAATAGTTTTTGTAGTTGTAATTATAGTTTTGTATATAAGTAGTTGTTGTTGTTGTTGTTTTTGCCAGTAGTTTACTGTTGTGGTGGGGTCTGCTTGTAGTTATTAGTTTAGTGTTAGTTTTAGTTTCAGTTTAGTTGAGTTGAGTTGCTTAGTTGGTTGCGTTGCCTTAAATTGTTGTTGGCAAAAATTACCTAAAGATTTGTATCTAACTATTCCATAAGGTGAACATCGCTCATGGGGAATATCAAAGAATGATTTGAAAACAGCTTAACAATAGTAGCTGGAATGTCGGAAAATCGCATGCGAAATCAGCACACTCAACTCGCATCCTGCCCCCTTTAGTTTTGTTTGTTTGTTTGTGGCAGGATGAGTTTCTGATGTTGTTGATGTTGTTGCTGTAATTGTTGTTGTATTTGTTTGCTGCTCGTTTTTATGTGTGGCCCTCTCAAATGACACTCATGCGACGCCTGCCATTTCCGGAGGCCTCGGCTCAGTTGGAGTTGGCCAGCGTTTCATGGCACACCTCCATGTAGTCGGGGTCGTGCATAATGCCCTTTATCATGTCCTTGAGCATTGTGTATCGTGGAAATATCGGATACATCTTTGAGCTGCCGTACTCTTCCTGCAACAAAAACGAATAAAGAAGAACGAAACGAAACGGACACCGAACATAAAGACATGTCAAAACAGTTTCCCCTGGAGGTCAAGTCATCCATTCCATTGTCATTCCATTGTCGCCTCTTGCACTCTTCTCACTTACCTTTAGCACGCGTATCAAATGCCGCAGGCCCAGATACTTTTTCAGCAGACGATACAAATCATTAATCAGCTGTGTGTTCTCGTGCTCGATTTGTGCCGTTGTCATGTCTGTCGTGGGAAGGTAGCTGGTTAATTATTCTCCTAGCTATCAGTTTTGGCTGTCTTATCACTTACGTTCCAAACGCTCCATTCGCTCCCTGCGCTCGGCGGCTTCCTCTGCCAGTCTTGCCGAGGTTTTCACGCCCTCGCCGGACTTTTGGGTCTTCTCCATTATGGAACAGGCTCGCATTACGTAAGAGGGCACGGTTTCCTGCTTCTCCTGGCGCGGAATGTCCACCAATGTCCAGTACTGAGTCTCCAGGCGTATGACTTCCTAATAAATGCATTTAATGTAATTAAATACAGATTATTGTGTCTCAGTCGCAGATGAACGAACCTTGATCATCAGCTTGAGCATTGGATAGCGTTGAAATATGTTGCGATGGCTCTTCGAGTCGCCGTACTTGTTCATTAGATTGATCAGCGCCTTCTTCACCGTGTCGTAGGATTCCTCGAGGCGCAGGCGTAGCGAGCGGAGTCGTTCATTGGTCTCGATTACCTCATCGCGTGTCATGCCACTGGGTGCACCCTCGTCCTTCACATCCTGTACGATTCGACGCACGCTCTGCGTGAATTTGCCAACAAAGTTTGTTGTTGCTAAAATATATAAATAAATAAATCACATAAATACTCGTACACACACACACGAGCAACAGAATTATCGCATGCATTATTTAAAATAAAATTGTACGGAAATTACACGAAACACTGTCATTCATTATGCAAATGTCAGTAGGCACGCGCATTAACCCGCTTTAATCTGCGATTCATGCGGAAATTGCTCGTCTATAGAAGGAGTCGAACTATTATGCCATGATGAGTCGCATTTAAGCCCATTAAATAAAAATAGTAGAATTTAACAAATATCTGGCCCGGCCTCTCACTCCACAATCAACAACGCGGACTCGAACCCGCGCCTTCCGCGCACGAACTCCAGCCCTCTACGCGCTACGCCACAGCTAGCACGAATAATGTGTGGACATAGCGCTTGTTTTTATCAGCTGATAATCTAATTTTAGTGCGTAATAATTCTAAAGCCCTTTGACAACAGTTCAAATTATATTAAAAACCATATGAAGGGCCTTCAGTGTGTTACTATCAGATGCAGGCAGGTTAGGATTTAGTTTTCCACATTGGAAAATAAATATTGTATTTCTTTTTTTTTTTTTTTTTAATTGTTACTACTAATACTTTTTGATCTGATTGGGTTTTTCTGGGGTTTCCCCAATCCTTGCAATAAGTGTTGGATAATTTTAAACATTTTTTTAATACCCCCAGATTTTTAGTTTATTATCATTTCAGTTAAATTTAATTTTAATTAATTTAATATTACTTAATATTGTATTTTACTTAACTTTTACTGCAATCGATTAAAATTATAGAAGTAATAAAAAAAAATATTTAAATATGAAAGAACTTAGACAATTCTCGATCTTATGAGTATAAATCAACGGAAGCAATACCACTTGACACACATGAGTTCATGTGCGTATTTTCAGCAATGAGTAATACCATACTTAAAGATTTCATTGATGAAACAATGTATACTACTTGTATTCATATTCAAAAGCTTCAACTCAAGTGATTTTCAAGTGGCAAGAAATGGCACATTTAAGAATATAAAAAATATTTAGCGTTTTAAAATATACTTATATAGGGGTATATAAATGGTTCACAGAATGCTACCGAAGCTTAGTAATTTGTGCAACGTGAATTCGCATACCGAAGATATTTTAATAAATGGGAAAACTTAAAACCATTTGTAAGTTATTAAATGGATAAGCGTCAATTAGCATTCATCATCGCATCGTAAATGCCAATCTATTCAAGTTCATGCAAAACGTGACATACACATTTCATGACCTTCGAAAAATCAAGAAAAAAACGTTTGTAAATTAGTCGACGAAGGTACTGAAGATGTGTAGATTGAATCTGACAGTGTCTTCATAGAGCTGAGAGCTGAGAATCTCAGCTTATATGACACAGACAAGGAATTCCTTTATTGACTTTGATGAGTTTGCATTTTGTAATGGAAACTGCAGCTGTACGAATACCTAATGAATTTCCTTTTAGGCAGCAACACTGTAAGAATGAGTCATATTCTCAGAGGGGACAAAGAACTTACGAGTACTTTTGCGAATAAACATAGTCGACAACTCATGACAAGCAAATGTCAAGAGATTCTAATTAAAAAACAAAATATTTGATAAGCAACAATGAACAAGTGACGTAAATATAATATTGAACTTTGGACGTGGTTAAAATAGAGATATCCATGGGAATCTTCACCAAGAAAATATTTAATTTGTTAAAATACAATTGCAAAGAAAGAGAAAAACATAGAAAGAGAGAAAACGAGTTGTTCTCTTATTGCGCTCACGATTAAACAGAAACAGAAACAGAAACTGTTGAAGCTTGCGAGTTTAATTTTATATTCCAACACATGGGAGATCTTTTCAGTCTTTAGTATAAAATCGGACAGCGAACACACGACGGCCCGGCGAACAGAACTGAGAAATGAGCGAAGCACGAAACGAAATATGACAACGAAGCACAAAAGCAGCAGCAGCATAAAACGACTTTAAAGTGAAATAAACATCAAGAAATACGAACTTATATAAGCTTATATATACATATACATATCCATATGTACTCGTTCTGTATAAAGTGACATTCGGGTGTACAGAAAATTCGCCAAACATTCAACGAAAAAGACGATCGTGTGTTTTATTGAGTTCAATTGTTACAAATTTTAATTAAGAATTTAAAAAATAAACATAAAATTCGCGATACACAAAAGAGAACCAAAGAAATAAGAAGGGAAAAGAGTACAGAGAACCCGCTAAGATACTTGACCATATTCAAATCGGACTAACCGAACAAGGTATGTTTTATGATCGTGATTAACATACACGATTTGTATCTGGAAACTAGAAATTATCTTTCTATATTATCTACAGCTATATCACAGCCACAGATGTTATATCACTTATTTCATAAATTATCTCCCAAGTCTATGTTTCTTAACTCAACCGATTACTGCCGACTTCGACTTCGACTTTTGGCCTTCTCTCGGCCATTGGCCAATAACAGCTGCTACTTTGTTGACGTTTGTTTTTATATTTTTTTTTAAATTTGCAACAATGTTTCTATTTAAAAAGCTGCAAATAATCCATTAGTATTTATTGCGCACGATTTCTGGTGACTTGCAAAATTAATAACAGAGCTAAAATTAATATTTTAATGTTTTCGATACAAAATGTTGCTCAGTTGAAATCATTTTTCGGTTTAAAAGCTAAAACAACGTACAAGATTCTGTTCTTAATGCAATTTTCTTAAGAAATGTGTCACATTCTGGCATGTGGTTTCAATTTGATATTGTCAAAAAATTCAGTTTTAAAAATGACTAAAGAAATGCAAATTTCATTTTTTAAGACAGAAAACATTTAAATTAAAATTCGGTGATGTCAATGATGAGTTGTTGTTCTACATTAATATTATAATATATTATATATATACAGTCATGGAAAAAATAATTCAAATGGCATAATTTCTTCGTATTTTTTAAAATTTTGTTCAATTAAAATTAACTTACATATAAATTATTTTAATTATTTTTATAGTTAAAAAAATAGATAAAATAAAACAAAGAAGTTTTCTCTTTACATATGTGACGAGGCTAACACAATAAAGGTTTTTCTGAACATCAGATGTGAATAAATAAATAAAAAAAAATTTATTAATTAATATTTAAATAAATAAAAAGTTATAAATTACGAATTAATAAATGTTTAAGCTGCAATTAAACTTATTCTTGATCAGTGCCAACTGTTATTTTGAATTCGTCATGAAACCATTATGGGTATTGCTTATCAGGGCATTTATTATTAAGTGGATATAACTTACACTCATAGCGCTGACGTCAAAGCATGAATCGTAAAAATCTTTCTTAAGTAGTTCCCCAGATGCTCGGCTTATCTTGCAATTGATTTCAGGGCACATTTTTAATAACTGTAATCGCTGAATCAGATTTGTAACGCAATGCAATACCAGAGGAGGGCTTGCCATGCAGCTAAGCTTTAAAACGCAAATAATCAATGTGAAAAGTCAAACAAAAGCAAACACTGGACATGTCAATATCATTATCAATATCGATTTAAAAAACCCATGGAACCTGGTGCCGCTTGTAAAACTTGTTTCACAGCATCCAATGTGCGAATCTGGACCAGTTCCAGACTAAGCTTATATATAAATATATTTACGATTTAGGGCGGTCGACAATGACTTCAACTTTATAGGGCTAAGGGCAGAGTACTTAAAAACGACGATCGCACGTGCGAGTATGCAATATACGATAAACGATGTACTCATACGATAAACGATCTACGACATACGATCTACGATATACGATCTACGATATGCGATATGCGACATAAACAACTCGATTGAGTTGCTGGCGCCTTTGCAGTTGCATTAAGCAAATCGATTGTTGTTGTTTTGATATCAATTTGACACTGATAGACAAGCCTCTGTCTTAATCTCGCTCTCTCTTTCTCTCGCTCTCTTACGACCTTGTCGCTCGTCAAATGCGGCTAAGAGTTAACCTGCTCGTACTTGACTGCACCCAGTCGACTTGTTTCCACTCCCAACACTCGTTGCCGATATGAAGTACCTACTAAATATATGTACTGTAAATATTTGACACAAAACGTGCTCCATTCTCACAGCGATTCGACGATTCGCCCGCTTCAACAGCGTCGACTAATGAGGTGAGCGGCTTTTGTTTACCTTTCGCCTTGTCGCCCTCCCCCCGCACTTTGTCCGTCCCCCCTTCGCACCACCCTTGGGCACTGTTTCCGTGCGCCCTTGCTAGCTACCGCGGTGGCTACCAGTGTAAACCGGTTGTTGCTAATTTGGCAAAACACACACACAAACAAACAAATAAGCAGCAAACAAAAAAAAGTAAGTTTGATCTAGATGAGCATGCTGGGACTTAGAAATACCCTGTTGCCATGTTATACTTACATATATCAATTACTTTGAATATTAGCGACAGAACTACAGTCTTCTTTAATTCGAAGTAAGATACCCTGTCTAATTGTAGATAATAAAAAAATTTAGTAATAGCTCCAGATTTGTAATATAGTAGATAAAATCAGGGACTGAAAATAACTGTTATTGATCAAAATTTCAACTCAAAAAATCACATATAAGGACTAAGGCGATTTTTGTTTAAAATACATCAAATTATTTGTAAAAACAGTAAAAGTTTCAAATAAAGTGAATTAAAAACATATACATATGTAAGTCTTTAAACACGTTTATAATTTGAAATTGTTTATTAAAGTCTTTTTAGAATTTCTTTGTTAATACTCAAGATAAACATTCCAAATTTTCAACATATGTAAATTAAAACCTAAATCTAATAACTTAAAATATCAAATTTAATCATTATTTTTGATTTATATAAAAAAAATCAATTTTAATAATGATTTAAAATTTTTATTTTTTTAATCAAAAATAATTGTTAAGTATGCTTTATAAAGTAAAAGTGTTAAAGTAATTATTAAAAGTAATTTTTTTTTGTAATCCTCATAACAGTTTCGGTTCCTGGATAAAATAGATTTTAGCTCAATCCCAAAGTTAGTCGATAGGCTAACAATAAACTAGAAGATCTGTTCTTTATTTTCATTCTACACTTTTCACAATTTGAAAATACCCTCTCTATTAATGTCATGCACGGTATGCAAAAGAAGTGAGCATTGTTTTCAGACGCAAGCTAAAAAAGTAGTAAGCACACACACACACACAGATGCTCACACAAACACACACACACACATACACTCGTATACACTTCGCGAACCTCAAACGCAACTTGTCTCCAGTTCTTCTACAAAAAGTCTTCGCTTCAGTCTCATTTGGAAGTTGAATGCTTGCAGTGTAGCCGAAGTACTCGTACTTGTGAGTTGAAAACATGTATCTCGAAGATACAAAAGCGGGCGGCAACTTTTTGTTGTACTTATTGTGTTTTGTTTTATTTGTTTGATTTTGTTTTGCGAATAATTAAGGCGCTGCACGTGTATGCGGTTGCTCGAATAACAGCGAATACATTTTGATATCTCAACTGTGAGTGTGTGTGTGAGTGAGCGTGAGTGTGTGTGAGTGTATCTGTGTGCTCCTCAAGTTCAAACAAGCTATTATCATAACGCTTTTATTGGCCTACGCGAGCTCTTTAGATTATTATGGCAAATTATCTGCCGAGCTGAGTTTTTTTTTTCTTTTTTTTGGTTTTGTTTACATTTTCCCTATTGACGTATGTTTTTATTGTTGTTACGTTTTCACTTTCGTTTAAGCTCTCTTTCTTGTACTCAGCAGTTTCTTTTGCGTCTCTTTCTGTCTCTTTGTTTCTGTCCTTTGCTCTTGCGCTTGAAATGTGACGCATTTTTGGCTCGTCTTGTCTTAACGGCAAATATTTATGAGTATTGTGCTTGGATTTGGGTTTCTACGGCTTATTCATCATTCAGTTTTATGAAATTCCGACTCCTACATAAATACATTTGCTCATATATGTACATTAGGGTGTCCCTTATTTGGTCAAAGTCAATTTTTTAAACGCATACGGGCTAGTTCTGTTCATTAGGTCTAAAGCACTCAGAAATAAATTTTTACCTCAATCGGAGTATGATAACCCGTGCCGACTTGGATCGGAAAATTTAAAGATTATATGGGACAAAAAAAAATTTTTTTTTATTTTTTAATTTTTTATTTTTTTATTTTGTTTATTAGGTCCTAAAGAACTCAAAGCCAAGTTTTCACCTTAATCGGAGTACGATAACCCATTCAAATTTGCATCGAAACATGAAAAATCATCGAAAAATGCATAATCAGTGTTAAAATACTGTTTTTGATGTTTTCGAAATGCAAGTTTGAATGGGTTATCGTACTCCGATTCAAAGTGAGCAAATTGGGCTTTTGATTGCTTTAGGACCTAATGAGACAAAATAAAAAAATAAAAAATTAAAAAAATAAAAAAAAAATTTTTTTTGTCCCATACAATTCTGGAGTTTTCCCGATCGAAGTCGTGCAGTACCTCCGGTTGAGGTGATTTTATTATATCTTGATTTCTGTGCTAGAACCTACAATGAGTAGGAGCTAGCCGCGTGTTCTGCGTTTAAAAATATTGACTTTGGCCAAATGAGGGACACCCTAATGTACATATACTTATTTTAAGCCAAACCTCAAAAATGGAATTTTCAGTATGATTTTTTATGCTTAAATTTATCATCAGATGCAGCAGCTGTGTGAATTTGCCTTACACTCGTTATATGTAGTACCCGGTACAAATTGAAACAAAAACCGCCAACACGTGCGAATGTGGTCGAAGTTAACCACAGACATGTATTGCCAATATTTCAAATTGATAGTTGTGGCTGTGAAATCAATTGACAAACTGACAGACACTTTCATATCCTAGAATGAATTGATTGAATCTCTGAATAGTTATTGTAATTTTATGGTCTGAGATCATTGTGGGAAATAACAGAAGAAATTGGCGGCTTTATATTTGATCATAGGGAAAACTCAATGACGTCAGAGCTAATGGATCTAATAATAATAAATATAGTGTTGAAGACATGCGAGTATAAAATGTTTATTGTTTGTTATTTGCATATTAGCACTAACAATCGGAGTTAATGACCATAACTCTCGAACTATTATGATCCAATTAACAAGTTAAGCCTGTTCCTGATACTATTGTTTATATCAACAATACTTGCATTAGACACTGGAAGAACGAGTTTTTCAATTGAATGAGCTACTTCTTTGGTTTGTTTGCCATTGAAATCTGTACAGGGCTGACGTCACTGTCGAACTGTCGATTGCAGCTAAACAAATGCATTTAATTAAAATGCCAATTTACCGGGGGATAATCGATGGTTTCTGCATGCCAAGTGTTTCAGACATTGGATTTCTAATCGATAGTCAAATGAGAGAAAGAGAGAGCTGCCCAATTCAATCCCAACTCCAACCCTCTCTGGGAAATGTGAAACTACACTTAATTGCCGCGCATTAGTACACATGTGGATGCCACAAATTGTGTGTGCAATTAAGCTGGGCAGCGTCCAATTAGAATTAAAGTATAGTTCGAGTATGAGTGCGAGCTGAGTTCAATTAAAGTGCAACAACCCCAAAATGAGCAACAGAAATTAATTTAAAACTCACGCGACTGTAACAGATACATCCGTTGTGAATTGCGATTTTGGCCAAAAACTAAGTTTAACTTCATTTTGTCCGGGGCTTCTGGATAATCTCTTGACGCCACTTTGGTCACGGCCAATGCACAATGAGACGGAAATTACCCTATGCTGAAATAATTTGAATGCTGCCGCCATGAGATCATAAGGCATGAGGTAATGCCAGGCTTTGGCTGACAGACAGCATATGGCTGTCTAAGAAATAAGAAAGTAGCGTCTACTTGTCATATTCAAGACAAGACAAATAACAGACATCAACTTTGGCACCAGCTTAATCATGCATATTTTTAACATATTTTTTAAATGAGAGGTTTGGTTCGAAAAAAATTGTTTGCAGAGACTTTAAGCTTTTCTTATATCGTACAAATATTTAAGACTTCGAAAAAATATCTTAGGCCCATTTTTCCAATGTCTAAATAAGGTGTTTGATAACTATTGAAAAGATAATTTGACGTAAAATGTAAAGCAACTGATGTCAAATTTGAAACTATATGTTAAATAAAATGTATACGTACATTGAAAAAACGGCCCCTAATGTTTAAATTTAAATCTCAATATAATAATTTATAATTAAATCGTAAAATAAAATTGATTATTGACATTCTTTTTCTTTAAATTTAATTGATTAAAAAAATTAAAGAAAAATCTGAATAATACAAATATTTTATATTATTATAAAAATGTTTTCGAGCCAATCCGAACCCTTACCAACATTTTGGTGGCTTGCAGCCTTTGAATAAATTCCTAATTATTTGCTTAAATGAAATTTAGGCAGAAGTCAACGATTACACCTGCTACATTTATTAGGCGTATTAATCAGCCTACTGAGCGTATGCGCAATATTATTCGTTAAACTGAATTTTTGGGCGTGTGCGTGACCCACAATCCCTTTGGACACCCTTGGACACCCCTTGGCACCCCTTTAATCCGCTTCCGTCTCCGACTGCCCTCCCTCTGCTAATTCTCATCAATCAGCCAGCTAAATGAGCGTACGAATGTGATGACGCCTCACAAATCCTAGTCGCACGTGCTTTCTCCGCTTTTGCTATTAGTCTGCCTCACACTTGCCCCATTTCCCTATTCCCCTACTTCCCCATTTCCCTATTCCCCTGGGTTGATTCATCCGCTGTTAGTTTATTTAATGTGACAAGCTGGGGGAGTGTTTGCTCAGCGCGTTTTAATTAGTTCGCGTTGGAGCCCTTTGTTTCACTAATTGACCGCGTTTGGTGACACTGGTGACATTGACAACAGTCACACAGTCAAGTCTACCAAACCGAATTTTAGGCCTGGAAAAAGGTGTGTCAATCATTGTCTGGTTACATTTGGGCACGTTTATGATTTATTGACTTCGTGCATTGAACAATTGCAAACGAAATGCAAACTGCACTCGTGATGATAATGATGTTGTTGATGATTTATGAATGCATCGCAGCTGGGAGCCATGAATAAATATGTGTGAAATGTGTGAAATTTGTAGCCTACGGGTGACAATTTCACGTATTAGTCAGACGACACTTTGGCTCCAAAACAAATGACAAACAGTTCCATCAATTAGAGCGTGGGATTGCCATTATAGCATTTTGAGTAAATATTTACTTCAAGAGATGTGTTTAACTCGTTAAATATGCTAATTAAATGTATTATCAAGTCTATATAGATCTGTATTCTAATGTAAATTAGTTCGATGACTTGTCAGCGACATCATCAACTTGTTGGCCGTCAAAAACCAAGCAGAACTTATAAAAAATAAAGTCGAGTCGTAGTTCCTCATATCAAAGTAACGAGCTCAACTTTAGTTAGGCCAACACAATGTGTGGCATCTTGACATATTGACAACAGAGCTTGCATTCCAATCCTGTCACATTGCAGCCAACTAACTAAGCTGACCACAAGTCAAGCTGTAAACAAGGACACATCCTGTCTTCTCATTGTCCTTAGCTAGACATTCGAACGGAAAATGATGAGCAGCATTTATCCTCTTTCCCTTTCCCTCTCCCTCTCTCTCTCTCTCTTGCTTCTTGTCTATCTTATGCTCTGTCTCAAGTTCTGTTGCTTTAATTACAGGCAAAAGTTTTACTACGGCCAATGGGTCGTATGCGCAACATGTTTGACTCTTTAAATTGAATTAAAGCAATAAATTAGATTATTATGTGCAGGTTTTAAGCAAATTTTGAATGCAAACGTCGCATGAAATTTAATATAAGTGGCTGTTTTTTGTTTTTTTTTTGGGCACTCCGGGCCAATGCCATAGCGTCACTTAATATTTGATGTAAGTGTGCGTTTCTCGAGGGAGTATATGTATGTGGGTGTGTGTGAGAGTGTGTGTGTGTGTGTGGGCTTGTTTGTTTGTGCTTGTATTTGCCTGAGCTCGGCATTTTCATTAAAACTTTAAGTCACTTTTGTTGCTGTTATTTGATGCTACTACTTTGCATTATTCAGGCAACTGCCGCCGCATTTCAGCAAACATAAACACAGGCACATGTGTGTATGTGAGTGTGTATGTGTGTGTGTGTGTCTGCCCCAACAGGCAGTACAAATAGATGAGTGCCAGGCTGCACACAAGCAGGCCAAACCAAACGAAACGAGTCGAAAGGACACGAGAGGACTCGTCGAAGCTATGCCAACTAAATTAGAGTCCCTTGTGTAAGATCCGCCCGCCTGCCTGCCCGACTGTCTGTGAGTTTTCGGCTTAACCTTAGTTGAGCCCAAATTTGACTCCGACTCAACACAAACACACACAGAAAATAATTCGGGATTCTAGGATAAAATCAAGCCCATGTAGTTTTAGAAGTTTGCTTATGCCAAATTTTCTTAAGCCAAGTACGAAATAGTTGATTTAAGTACAATTTTTAATTCCTTCTACGCAATTATTTTAATTATCGGGCTCTATAAAATTTTTTTTGAGTGTAATCAAATATTTTGGACTATTTTAACTATTTTACTGCTGAGCGTTTGTTATTTTTGTATTAACTTAACAATAAAATCCCTTATTACAAACTTAAAAAATACATGAAAAAATTAAGAATTTATAAATTTAATTTTATAATAATTTTTTTTCGGTGTACGCACATTTTCGCTTTACAAAAAGGCAAAATACACTTACATAAGTAGTATAAAAAAAAAGATGCCCAATTGGATCCGCAGTTTGACAGATGCATGCTGTGGCAACAACAACAATAACAATAGCAACAATATATCGACTTCGATATACAGACAATAATTACAATCTAACAACAATTTTTCGCTCATGTTGCGCTAATATTGACGCAGGGCGCACAGTGACAACCAGAGAGCAACAACAACAAGGGAGGACATTCGACAAGCAGCTGTCAACTTGTGCAAACTAAACAAGCACACAGATAGACAGAGAGAGAGAGAGGGATGAAAGACAGATAGACAGAGAGACAGAGACAGAGGCAACGCATTCAGGCAGCGAGACAAATTGACAGACAATTTAGCTGTCAATTGTGCGTCGCTCGTTTGGCGGTTCCTCGGTCGCTCTGTGGCTGCGACGCTTCGGTGGCTCGGTAGTCTGGTGGTTCCTCTGGGTGGTTCTTTCTGCTGTCTCTCTCTCTCTCTCTCTCTCTGGGCATGCTGTCCACAACCACAGAAAGCATCTTGTGCATTAATTTGACTTGCCCTGTATGAAAATGACCATTTGATGGCCATTAAGCTGACTCCATGGACAAAATCAGCTCTTCAGACTCAGACTCTTCAGGACAAAAGCCAAATTGTAGTAAATAAAACAGTCATTTGTTTGGACTTTGGCGAGTCTCTCTTCTGGCATGTCGACAACTATTACAGTAAGAGTAAAAGTATTTGGCCAATTGGGCGTGCTTAAGCACAACAACTTTAAGTCGTAATCGTAAGCAAAATGCAAACTAATAAAATATTTCGTGTTTGGCTCGTGGCACCACTTCAAACTGACCGCAGCTCAGTTTGCCCTCGTCTTCCCTTAAGCTTTGTGTGTCCCCTCCCTCTTACCATGCCCCTCCCCACTTTGTTTCCCCCCTGCTGAGTGCATATAATTTGCAAGTCCCACTCTGACGCAACTTTTGCAATTAGAAGCTGCCATCCTGGCCAAAGTGGTAGTTGTGGCAACTCTGTCTTGTCACAAAGCACGTCCTTGTTGCTTGCACCACTTTACCAGACACTTGTAGCAGTTGCAGCAGCAGCATCAGTTGTTGCATTTGTTGCACTTGCCACTCTGCTACTTTTTGTTACTTTCCCCTTTTGGCTGCTGTTTTTGCTTCACATATCTGGCACTGTTGGATATCTTAACCACTTTTAGAATAGGAAAAAAAAGTAACTGTGGGTTGGAATATTCTTTAGCTAATTAAATTACTGACAACTGAGACTATTATTTAATGAACAGTTTATTTATTATTTATTAAACGTCGACTAAAATACAGAATTGTTAGGAGCGTAAGAGGAAATAAGTAAATAAAATGTTAAATCAACAATCAAAATTTAATTTTAAAAGTTTAAAACAGAATTATAAACATTGGAGTAGAATTTCAGTTCGATTTGATTTAAATGATATTAACAATATTAAATAAATTTAAATGGCTTGAATAATATTTTGTATAATTTTTTTAATATAGTTATACAACTTTTAACTAATTGTTTTTATTTCTTTTATACTTAAATTTCCTTTTAATTGGACATGAAACCTTGAGAGACCATTCAACTTAAGACAAATGTTAGTTTCAATTACAAATAACTGCTATAGAAATAATTTTTAAGTGCACTGAATCGATACAAACTTCTGTTCCATTATTGCAATGAAATCCCATCTGGATATCTATGGCACACTCTTGATTTTTGCTAACCTCCCAACACTTTTGGCTCAGACTCGGCGGCATATCATCTGTCTTTGAAACGAAGCTCATAGTTTTGCAGAGCATTGTTGCTATTGTTATTATTATGCACATTCCTTCATTTCGAATAAATATAGTTGAGAGAGGGCCAATGCTCCCCACAACAAAAATGTATATTTGTTTTGGTATTGTTTTACTTTTGCCCCACTTTCCAAGCACAAAGTAAACTTTTTGCCAGAGAGTGTGAGTATATTTGAGTGTGTGTGTGTGCTCGCTACATAAAATTCATTTTTAACAATAATAAGAAAAGTTGGCAGTATTTGGCCTGCGGTCCAACCTCGTAGTCAGATCAAAATCGCACAAGCAACACCCGAGCTACACAACAACAAAAGAAATTGAAATGAAAAAAAAGGCAAGCGCGCATAATTTTAAAACAATACAAGTAGAAAAGCCAACGCTTAAATACTCTAACTTATTTACAAAATATAAAAAATTATGTTTATCAAGATAAACTTTAATTTGTTTTGTAGAATAATATTTACTTGGGGTCAATAGCTAAAGGAGATGTAAGAGAAAAGCGAAAATATGAAAACATATACCAAAAAACTGACAGCAGCTGATAGCCCTGTGGGCTATGCACATTACACATACGCACCATTGCACAGGCAAATCTCATTAGGCATTGAATGAATGTCGAATGCAAAAACAATGTGGCAGTCTAATTACAGTGCCCTGCCAAATCGAAACTCTGACTTGGTCATTGATTGGGCACATCTGAAAAACTCCTAATTATGGCATGAACACCAGGGACAATCGAGTGAGCAATCACAATGCATTCGGAGCAGCTGAAATATCCGACAGGATTTGCATTCAGTTGCATGGCATTGTTGCTACGTGAGCATCTGATGGGATGACACTTTGACGCTTGCATAAAATGGGCACAAACACAAGGATGCAGGGACACGGGCACAAGGATACAGCCAGAGTATCCTCGTATCCTGGCATTGTAAGTCACTTAATATGGAAACGTCTTTCAAATTCATGTCACGCTCGCTTTGTGGCCAGATGAGCTTAACGTTAAACCGGGCACAGGAATCAGTATTTAATACTCTGTGTATGCCAAGGATATTAGATTTTCTTACACTGCTTTACATTTTACATTTTCCATAAAAAGTATCATCAAAATTAATGCGCAAACATAAAGAATATTTTGTTGAATTTCTGTGGAATTCTCTTACCTCGCTGCATGTTTGTTTTTAATCTCTTTGCAAATGAATTCTTGACGACATCGACGATGAGGTCGTTTCAAAAATTTCCATATTCCAATTATAATTATCGGTTGTCTTTGCTGCAGCCTGTGATCGACATTTCCGGCTGTTTGTCCAACAGAGACAGCCGCGTTTCGACCGCTTTTCGAATACCGTCGCGACGTGTCACCTTTAAGGCCGTCGGATTCACAGTGCCTGCCAGTGTGCGATTATCGTCATCGTCAGGACACGGCTGACTGGACACTCGACGGCCGCAGACTCAGTTTCATCGTCAGTTTCAAACAGTCAAAACAGTTTACCAGCTAAATGCTTGCATTAACGGCAGAACTCGTCTAGTTGGCTCTTTGGGTTTGGTCCGGCAGGACGTTTGTGCTCCTGGCGAAAAGTTTCTAATCGACGCTCATGTAGCATGCAACAGGAGGACGAGCATGTCTGTGCTTGTCTGCTGAACGGCTGCAACTTTGTTGCAGGTCGCTTATTAAATTCGATGCACCTTTGGCAGTCAACCGGTCAAACGGCAGGTCCTTTGCAGGTCCTTGTTGCCACCCATTTAGCCATTCAATTGAGAACTTCGCTATTTACCCCATAAAATAATTACTTAAGCTGCAAATGTATTGGCCAATATACATTGACCGCAATTGTGTTGAAGGTTTTTCTGCTATAAATAGTTTTCCTTTATGAGCACATTTTATCTAACTATAAATCTACAAAGCGCTTTTTACAAGTGCAATTGACAATTTTTTAATATCAAATATCAGCTGAAACTGTCACCGATTCTCAATTTATTTATAATCAAACATAAATTAATTTTCAATTGAAAATAATCGAAAAATGCAGACGAAAATCAAAATGTAATCAATTTTTGGCATGCAAATAAAAGCAATTACAATTCGATTAATTGCACGAATATTCATTTCGCATATGGAAAAATTACAATTAAAATATTCATGGCAATTAAACGCATATAAAAACGGTGGAACAAATGTAGTTTGTTTATTTGTTATACCCTTATCAACATGCCATATTAACAAAGCTTCAATTTGTAGAATTTTAATTTGTTTAATTTGTTGAATTTGTTTTCATTCCAACACGACTTATTTGGTGGCAGTTGTCAATTCAATTTTGGCAATACTCGTACTGCCAAAACTTCTCTGTCCAAATTCGGCGATTCCCATAACAAACTAACAACTTCTGCTCGCAGCATTTTTGGCTTCATTGTAAGCTTTTATTTGTTTGGCATTCCATATGTGTGCACACACAAATACATGCATACATTCAGCGGTAAATTTGTGGCTAAAAAAACTCCGAATGTAAATGAAAATGTATTTGGGCAATCAATTTTATGGGGCTTAACTGGAAATTGCATATTTTTATTGCAAAACTGTTCTAATGGTTTAATTACATGCTGGCAAATATATCGAAAATTGCATTTGCATACCCTCGACTCATAAATTGCCAATATGGGGTATCCTCATATCTTTCAACAGTCTCTAAATTTGAAGATATAGAATTAATAAATAGCAGAGGATTTTTGTCAAATGCATAATGACGACAAGTCTGTGAATAGGGTATTTTCAATTCTAGCATTCTAACTTGTTCTTAGAACTGTGTTCTAAATCCGAATTACATTTTAATTAAAGGGAAATCTATTCAAAATGCTTCAGTTTTGTGCAAAGTTTCGGTTTTAAATGTCGCTATCTAATTGATAACAGAATGTCTTTCATCTTTCGGCCTTTTCGGCTGGCCTGCTATCCTTTTGGCCATCTTTTTAGTCAATTAATGTAGTCATATTGTTCGCTGCTCGGATTACCGCAAATTGAATTACAGCTTGAAATCGAATGCATTATTTACTTTAATTGGTTGTCATCTTGCTTCGCCCAGTTGCCAGCTTTCAGTTGAAAACAGCTATAAAAAGTGTACAAAAATTGGTCCAAATTTTTTTAGTGCTCGCTAGAACGTAAAATCTATTTATTGGTTTTCCATGGAAATTTCTTGAAATGATTGAAAATGAATTTTTGTTGATAACATTGACAGTGTATATTTTTTTTGTAGCTCAGCAAAGTTTTTAATGTGATTGAAAACGTTGCTGCTGAAATACATATTTGCAATTGTTGGCAACAGATCAAAAACGAAAAGAATATAATAGATTATGTTTTCAATTGCTTCCCTCATACTGTCAATGAAAAATATGCAATCAATATTTGCCCAGCTGATAGCCAGAAGCTCGATGTGACTCAGCGCAGTAAAGACTGTTAGTCAGAGCTCAAGATAAGAAAAGGAAAACTCTGGCAAAAATCTTTTAGTCAGAAGCTATATTTAAAATGTTGTCAAATATTAATAACGCTCTATTTGAACGACGTTCGAGAACGAACAACAATGTGTTGACGTAAGGATTGATATCTTACAATATGTTTCACGTTAGATACTCAAATGAGTTCTCAAGTGAGTGTCTGTGAATGAGGGGTTGAGTTTTCTTTAAATTCAGCTGGATTCATTCACAATTCGTTCAGTATTCGATTGGTCGGCGACGCGGAACAATCTCAAGAAAATCGAAAAAACATTTCAATTTAAATTATTCGACTTTTACATAATTTGGTAAGAATTATTTTAGAAATTTAAATTTTAAAGTGTCTACTAAATAGTTAGCTAGTTACCACATTCGGCTACGGCTAGTTACCAAACGCCTAACCAAATCGAAGCAAACTTAAGTCAGACCAAAACAAAACAGATGTCAGAGTGAAAGTAATTCAAAGTTCGCCACAGAACAAAACATGCAAAGTGAAGAAAAATTGCACTAAACTTGATGTCTAATTTAAAATAAACCTCGAATCTCCACTGTCGACTGTCGACTGTCGAGTTGAAAGCAAATTTGGGCCTGGCCAAAAGCCAGAACAGAACCGCAACAAAATTTACAGCTGCAAAGTTTGCCGTCGGGTTCAGGTTTAGGTTCAGGTTCGGGCTCTGAATTGGGTTGAGGTTGGCTGGGTTTAAGTAATTGAGATTGAGATTTGAGTTGAACAATATACAAGTTGACTAATGATGAATCCCTGCTTTGTGCCCCTTGCAGAAACCCAACAATAACAAGAATAAGCTTAAGGATATGAACCAAACGAGACGATCAATTGGCGGCCTTGCGCTATTGACCCTGCTGCTGTCTGTGGCCCAAACCGAGTGTCGACCGTCGACAGAAAATGAGGCCGAGATTGCCTCTTTGCCGCCGGAAGCGGATAATGTGGAGGTAGGTGACGGCATGTGGCACGTGGTATGTTCTTAAAAATGACACAACATTGGCTTATTCCAGTTGCATCATGTGAAACTTGTGGATGGCATTCTGACCGAGGATCATCCCATCATCATGTACAAGGAGGACTTTGTCAACGAAGACTATGGTAAGTTAAAAATGCTATTTCGCGCACAGAGATTTGAAAATAATGATGTAAAAATACATTGAAAAATCGACAGCTAGATTTTTGTGATTTCGTGACGATTTTAACCAGGGACTAAACCCAGCCGAAACCGCATGACATGAACGGTAAAAACCGATTGAAATTTAAAACCGTTACTAAAACCGTAGCTGAAAAAATATTTTCATTTGACCAAAACCTTTAAATCGAAACTCAGTAAACCAAAATAACCGCTTCATTTATAAGGGTAAATTTTGATTCATACATCAAAAAAAAATTATTTTAATTTTCATTTTTTTAATTTTTATTTTTAATTTTAGTTTTTATGTTTAATTTTAAATTTTTTTATGATATTCATGATGAATTTTGGAAACAATTTTTTTTTTGTGAACCGAAACCATACTGGTATTTTGAAACCTTTTTCTATTCTTTTCAGTTTTAATCCCTGATTTTAACATTTTTGATTCATAATTTGGAGTTAAAATTTCTTGAACTAATTTGAACTCCTTGCAGATCCCGCCAAGAATCACACCAAAGGAAGCCACCACCGGAAGTACAAGCATCTGCAGCGAACGTCACCACCACAGTCGACCCAATGTGGAGAAGCAGCAGGAGAAGATTCTCTTCGATGTGCTGCCCGAGACGCCCATCTTCGTTGGGGACGTGGACGACGATTCGGCTGCCTACAACTTCGAGGCCGCCTCGTTGCTGGAACCCACGAAGAAGGAGGAGTCGCTGCAAAAGTATCCCAAAAAGTATCACAGTCGACAGCGTCGCCAGGCCTATTACCACCCAGCTCAGCAGGTCGTTCACTATAAGTCCAGTTACTTCGTGCCCCAACAGCAGCTGAGCTATCGCCAACACTCGGCACCGGGTCCCTACTATTTGCCAGTCGAGCCTCCACGTCAGTATCAGCGGTAAGTGTGATTGTCAGTCAGTCAGTCAGTCAATCAGTTGGGTAAAGGTCCAAAAAATGCGGAACACCTCAAAATAAAAAATCTAAATTCCAAAATTAGATAATTTTTGGGTGGAAAAATTATGTCCCTTCTAGTTTTGTGCATATTGACTAAATAATTTTTGCACCTAAATTCGTATAAATCGCCCTCCAATTTTGGATTTTTTTTTTGGGAGATGTTTCGCATATTATTGACTATTACCATCAGTTGTATATATGTATCTCATGTATCGATTTCTTAAGCAGTTATCCCGTTTCTGGCAAGGAGCCAATTTATCGCGGCAAGTTGCCCATCTGGACGAGAACGAAGCCTGAAACTCAGCCCACAGGCATTATAAATCGTCTTGGCGGCCAAGAAGAAGAAGATGACGACGGTTTGTTCCACAACTCGAATCCTGCTGATGCCGACTTTACTGTCTTCGATCGTCCCAGACCCAACGGCGGAGGCAGCAGCTCCAGCTCCGGTTCCGGTTCCAATAGCTTTCCATCCCCTTCAGCTGGAAACAACAACTTTGATGGCTTTCAATCGCCTCCAGAGGAAGGTGAGTTAAGCCGCCAAAGTAATTGAGTGTCATTAAATGCATCTATTCATGTTTTAAAGAGCCGGAGGGTCGTCCAGTTTGGGGTCCAAGCGCAGTACGACGTCCCAACAGTGGCTCAGGTGAATCCGCTTAAATCGCATTCAATTACTTTCATACTCGATCATTCACCTCTCATCAGATCATCCATTCTGTCGCATAACAAATCTCTGCTTAACTAAACTCATTGTGCTAAACAAAACGCTTTCTCTGTCTTCCTCTCTCTCTTTCTCTCTGCTTGTCTCTTTCGTTTTCTTGGCTTTTATTTTGTGCTGCCAACAGGAGTCTTTATTCAGACCACAAGGGCGCCCACATTTGCCAACCGACCGACGCCGACAACACAGCGACCCAGGCCGGAGGTGGTGACCAGTGGACCAGGAGGAGCAGGAGGCGGAGTAACCACACCCAAGGTGTCCAACTGTGTCTGGGCCATTGTCAACTGTTGTTCGCAGGGCAGCAGCAGGATACGCTATAGCTGCTTCGAGGAATTTGGCTGCCATGGCGCCTTCTGGGACATCAATCCCTGTGCGGACAATGTGCGCGACGATGCGATTGCCACGTTAACGAGATCCTTCTCCAACGGTCCTCCTTCCCTCGGCAAATAAATGAGAGTCCCATTCTCTCTCTCTCTCTCTGCCGTTCAAGTATTTGGATTTGCTAAATACAGGAAATCTACTCAATTAATTTATTCTAAGTCTAGGTTTTATATCCGACAAAAAAATAAAGAATCTTTTACTTGATTTAAAATCAAAAGGAAACTCTCACTCTATTTCTTTAACTCTTCAACTCTTTCACTGCTAATAAACTAACCACGCTTTTAATTGACTTTCTTCCAACTGGCAAATGGCAATTTCTAGCTGATAACTGTTAGTTGTTGGCTGTTAAACGATTAATGGCTCAATGTCTCTCACACTCTGTGGCCTGGAATTCGATTCGATTACAAGACAATTGCAATTGCAATTGCAATTACATTTATTGTTGCAATAAAAGCACTTAAAGCTTAATTACCCATTTGCAATTCTATGCTCAATCAATGCTCGCCTGCCTGTTTGGGCCTTCTGCAATCTGGCCTAAACGCATGCTCGTTGACTATCGAATTTCATTCTAATTGAGGGCAACTCGGTAAATGGCTAATAACTGCAGTTCTTGTTGTGGCAAAAGAATAAACCAATACACAGTGATACTCACACATACTCACACACATATAAATACACTCACTCACACACACACACACACACACACACACAAAGCTAACAAGTCGGCGCATTTTAATTGCAGGAAAAATAGCTCCACTTCCTATATTTTCTGCCCCAGCTCGACCAAGGCCAACGTATCGCCAGGGTAAGTTTATCGACGGTTAGATAGACAATTGCCCTGTCCTGTCAGTGTAAATCAATTGCTTTTGTTGCACTACATTGCAGATGCCGTGTTCTATCCCAAGGAGCCCAGCTACCAGGTGGGCAGTGCCTGCCATCGTGCCTCCCACTTGTGCTGCAAGTTGAACAATCTGGCATCGCTCTACGATTGTTTCACGCACCAGAAGTGCGAGCGGAGTCTCTCGGAGATACTCTCCACCTGCTCGTAGTGTGATTGACGGGCTCAAAAAGCTTTTAACTCTGTCCACATTGCTGCTGTCTCTGCCACATTTATAATTAAGCCACACACACTCACAGATGCAGACCATTTGGTTTGATCTTTTCCTAATGCGTATACTTAATACTAGTCGTCAACTGCCCCGCATACAATTTAGCATAGCTTAACATACCGTTTATGTGTTAATATATTGTGCAAACTACTCGTATTAGCCAAGTTTCATAAACTATAAAGTTCACTCTGCTGCCAAACCTGAACGTGTTTCTTATGTTTTACTTTTGTTTGAACTGAACTCTAATAGTTAACAGCAGATGTCAAATCATTTCAGCTTAATACTTGGCACAAAATGGACAGAAGATTATAAAATAAGTTGTGGTTTAAAATCAATCGTTAGTATGAAAGTTTGTTATAGATTTGTTAAACCCAAGTCATTCTGGGGAGACAACTATATCAAACAGTTGTAATAGGAACAACGAAATTTTTTACGATAATTCAACAAAAATAAATAAAAAATTAAATAAAGACCCTTTTACTTTACTTGGGAAAGTTTTACTTGATATTAAAACATTTTAGAAATCCGCAGGACACTTCTACAGTGTGTTTAAAATAGTCTCGCAGGCTTTAAAAAAAAAGCTTATTTATTTTCAATCAATTTTAACAGGTACATCTGTGTTTTCTGTCTATTTGTTTCTGTCTATTTCTGTGTATTTCGTCTGTTTGAAAATTCTAACATTTTACGGTGACAATTTAAATCAGAATTTCTATTTCGCCTTAAAAACATATTTTATTTTTGATACAACATAATAAATACATTTATAGAACTTAGTATCTTAATGTTTTTACTTGTTTTCATCATTCATGATGCTCTCCTGCCAACTTTCAGCTTTGTTGTAAGCCGCCACATAAGTCTAAGTCCTCAGACAGTCGGCGACAAGTTGGGCACAAATCTTGGTCAAGTTAATTTGGCCAGCCTAATGTCACTTGGTATGGTATTTACTGGCCCACACAGTGAAGGACTGTAAGGCGATTACACTGTGGCTCATTTAAGGGCCACATGTATTGGCTTAATTGATATCGATGTATGTTTTTTGAAATGGAAATAAATACACAGAAAAAAACAATAAATCATTTCAAACTTGAAGTTAAATTGATTTGAGCATGAATTTAA